>JARKHS020031912.1:0-218497 GCA_030143305.2 Amblyomma americanum | reverse complement strand
GTGGACGCGCATGTTTTTTTATATTCGCTCTGTCCCAATGAAACTTCTTTTTTTTTCAGAGTTTCTGGGAGGAATTTACTGATGCTTTGTCACGGAAGCCTTGATTTCAGGGGCTCTATTCAATAGGCTGCTCAGTCTTGTGCTTTGGTTTTGTATCAGCGGCATAGTCCGGCGGTATTTTGATGCAGGCAAAAGGTTATATCTTGGCTGGTTTTAAATTTCGCTGAAAAAGAATGGCATACTCCACGCAGTGCAGCGTCCTACAAAGAATGGAAGGCATAACTTAAAGGAAACAGTGTTGCCAGTTGCCACACTTCTGTATTGGTTGTAGCCACGCAAAGAATATGAGATTTAAAAAAAATGAGCCCTAGTCCCGACCGATTATTATCGGGCACCACCTCTCCTTTGCGCTTTTGTAGCCATGTTGACTACCCAATATTGAAAAGAAATAATATAGCACAAATTTGTGGTGAATAATTTTGATGAATGCAGGCACCAGTAAGCTCCAATTTGCGAACAAAATATTGACACACTTACGGCTGGGATAGGGGATGCAGTTTGCAGTTATGGCTAAAACAATTCTAACGGCCTAATGAAATGTGAGTGAAAAGAAAGCGCTTAAGCACTGGTGTCCCTAATATAGGCTGAATGTTGTGGAAATGATCGCGATGTCAACCTCTGGCGTTATCATTATTTCCCATCGCTCGCAGAAATTTTGTGGTTTTGGCCTGTGTCTTTTTCTTAATGCTTTCTCGTGTAGATAACCTCCACTTTCACCTATCTACTATACCTGTAACGGAAACAGTCTTTCAAGATGTGCCGGTCCTATTGGCGGCATTTAAAGTTTTCTGTGTCTCATCCGTATGGTACGCGTATTCTGGACTAGAATACATTGCCTCTGAGAGTTTTTTTCAAGACAGTGTAGATAGAGTGAAACCTCGAAGATGTGTAGCGTCACGGCAAGTTTGCCGATATCATTTGTTTACTCTCACATCACCATAAGCTCGTGATGACTATTGATACATCGGCCACTTGCAATCTACCGCTAGCAATTCTCCCAAAACAAAGCACTGAACGCATTGCATGAAAGCTGTGCTTGTAGTCGGAGTGCCGGGAACCGTAAAGATTCGCTGCAAAAAAAAAAAGTGATAGTTCTTCGATAATCCGGTCGAGTAGAGTTCCTCGGTAACAAAAATGCGCTGATCAAAGACTGATAGAAAATCCCCAACCGGCAATCTCAATCTCAAGCGTTAGCCCCTCCTAGTGTATGAAAAAAATTTAATGTGGTTAATTTTCACCGTTCATAATGTTTCAGAGGCCAGCTCTTATTCCAGCACCATCGCTGCATTGTCTCAACCCACTCAAGAAAATTTTACCGGAATTCAGGTGACCTTTCTTTTATCACATTTAAAAGACCGTGGATTCCAGCAAAAAGCTTTTACAGCACATTCTAATCGTCCACCCGGAGCACGTTTGCCCCTTCCGCTAACCGAAACCCGCGTTTCAATGAGCGACTTGGATTCAGATCCTGGCTTTCAATCGTGGATTAGGAGCAGCTCACTCAGCGGCGGATCGCCTTGCCGTCTCTCCACGCAGCCAAAAAAGCGTGTTTTGTTCCAATCGTCGATAAATTTTCCGACCCATGGCGGGTTTTGTGTTCTCTCTGGGACTCAGATAACCGGACATGATGGCCCATTCAAATAGGTGAAAACTTTTTTTTTCATTGTAGTCATGCTTTGATTGCCGTACGTACCCGCTGCTGCATTGCCAGTTTCCTTTTGCAGCGGTTAGCCATCTGCCTGTTTGGTCTCCTTGAGGGCGCAGTAGCTGTAAATAAAAAGTACCATGACCATGAACTCGGGATAGTCCACGGCCAGTACCGCTAATTCTAGCGTCTTCTAGGGCTTCAATCCACTCGATCAATACATTCCTTTCTTGCGTCATGGATGATCCCAGCACGCTATTTTTTTAATGTTAAAGGTCTGGCGAAATGTGTTGGCATCCAAGGAAACTAAAAGCGCTTTCTCCGAACTCCTGGTTATGTCTGACGTTGCTACTTTGCTACTTGTCTCAAAGAACGCGACTTCAAAAACACACGTTCAATTCCGCGAAGCTCAGAAACCTTATGAACTATATTCTGAGTGAAGTTTAACTACAGAGCTTTTGGAGGAGCAGCCATTTTCAACTAAACTAAACTTCCGAGCGTACCACTACCCCGTATTGCTCCGTTATGTGGGCGCGTATTTACCGAGTAAGCTAATCAGTATATGAGCGCTTCACAGTGCCCTCTCTCAGCGTGGCCTTTTGTTATTTCCAAGAGGCAATATAGTTAGTTATCACCAGTTTCTATACACGCCATCGCCGTGGCTCAGTGGTTATGGCGTTCGGCTGCTGGCCCGAAAGACGCGGGTTCGATCCCGGCCGCGGCGGTCCAATTTCGATGGAAGCAAAACTGTAGAGGCCAGTGTACTGTGCGATATCAGTGCACGTTAGAGAATCCAGGTGGTCGAAATTTCCGGTGTCCCTCATAGCTTGAGCCGCGTTCGGACGTTAAACCCCACCCCCTTAACCCCACACTCAGTTTAAATACGGCCAGCTGGCTTGGAAGGCAAAGATAACCTAGATTTGCCAGGTTATAACATATAAGCCACACTAGTCAATGAGCTACGAAAACTTAAGCCGCCGCGGTGGCCCAGTGGTTATTGCTGGTTATGACGCTCGGCTGCTGACCTGAAAGACGGAACTCGACCTCTGAGGCCACATTTTGATGAAGGCAAAATAATAGAGACCAGTGTACTGCATGGTGTGAGTGCACGTTGAAGAAGCCCAGGCAGCTGAAATCATTCAGAACCCTCCATAACAATGTCCCTCATAGCTTGAGTCGCTTCAGGACGTTAAAGTCCGCCCCCCCCCCCAAAAAAAAAACGATTTACACAATGTACCACATGCCACCTGATATGTTTTGAATTTGACATTATCTAAATTTTTTAAAGTTACTGAGAGCAGCACACTCGCCTAGGAACATTCACTGTCCGCGCGTCTCTAAATGTTCAAGAGCAGCGATTATTAAGCGCGTGCCTCATATGGCATTTTATGTTCCGTGCTTCGCGTTTCCGTGCACCCTCTTCAAGACTCAACGAGCACAACTGCCCCATTGTGATGCGCGTTGACGCTCTCGTAATTAAGCGCAATTAGGCTGATGAAGTGCAATCAGAACGCGCCCTTTGGGGTGCACTGCTCGCTCCTCGCGAGACTCCTAGTCGCCTCATCAGCGTCTCCATTAGGCGCTCCGTCGGGAGTCGCTCAGGGCGCGTGCACTTAACCTTTTTTCGCAATCTTCTACGACTCATTTCCAGTGTAACCGGCACTGAAGCACAACTTCCCGGCTGTTTTCTCGTCTCCCTAAGAAAATAACAAAAAATGGGCGCTCAATAACTCTTATCAGGCAAGTTATTCAAAAGCGAACACGTTCTGGCCCCATTGGTCTGGTTGGTTTTATTGCTTTATTCTCAACAGAAACCTATCACCAAGCATCATCAGCTCTGTGAAAATAAAAAGTAAAGACCTATAAAATGCGGTTAACTTTTGTCCAAGACAGGAATTTCCTGTTCCGCCTAAGATTTTCCCGCTCTTTTTCTTAAACTGCTAAAGTATTTTCCGTGACTAAAACAGGAGAATAATAATAATAATAATAATAATAATAATAATAAATAATAATAATAATAATAATAATAATAATAATAATAATAATAATAATTGGCCTCGGGGAAAGAAAATGGCGCAGTATCTGTCTTATATCGTTGGACACCGGAACCGCGCCGTAAGGGAAGGAATAAAGGAGGGAGTGAAAGAAGAAAGGAAGGAAGAGGTGCCGTAGTGGAGGGCTCCGGAATAATTTCGACTCCCTGGGGATCTTTAACGTGCACTGACATCGCACAGCACAAGGGCGCCTTAGCGTTTTGCCTCCATAAAAACGCAGTCGCCGCGGTCTGGTTCGAACCCGGTTTAAACAGGATCGCAAAATTCAGCTTAAATTATTGAAATATATATTGCGGGAATGCCCAATGTGGAGTAGATTCTAACTAAGGCAGTAGTTCCTCGTTGCTTCAGAATGGTATTAGTAGTAACTATTTCTTCCTTTGAAATCTACTGCACGTTGATGGCTGCCCCAAACTACATCGCACTAACACCGTTCCTGCTTAAAGTTGTAGAGAATTCGGCCTCGCCATTCCAATGACTATTAGCTTCGTCCGACTATTTGATACTGTTTAACGTCTGTTGCTGATAAAAGGTTGTCTCGGGTAGGAGTCGCGGACCAGGGCAAGCTTTTTCTCAACCGCGGAATTTCTGTGAAACTGCCCAACATCTTCATAGCCATGTGACGCTGCTCAGGTGGATGCAAAAGAGCAATTTCTCTGTTAGTAGTTTTGATTTACTCCCCCAGTGGTAACTCAGGTAACCGGGAATTCAGAGCGGGCAATCAATGCTGGATATTTCTTCGCGCAATATTTATTAATATGCACCCTCATGAACCACTATGAGTTCAATTTTTAAACACCTTGCGAGAGATCAATAACAGTACGAAAAATAAAACTATTCGGATAACAGAGAATCATCCCACTTAAACGATGCACTTATAAGGAAGCCTACAGCCATGACCTCAAGAAGACTTAGGAGAATGTTTCTTTTTTTATTTCAGTGCAAAAGCACTATTTAACACGGTCCCAACCAAGAATCTTGCGTGAAGCCACGGAGTAACTCGAGTAAGCTCGGGTTAGTTCGGAGGAGCGCCTCGCCAACTCCAGCCAATGGGAGGGAGCTCGGCTAAGTTCGGAAGAGCGTCACGCCAGCTGTAGCCAATGGGAAGAGGGCGTTGCGCCAGCTGCCGCCGCCGAGTGGAGAGGAGAGTGTGAAGATAAAGAGAAAGAAACGCGGTTGCGTGCACATGCAGATGCCAGAAAGAAGGGGCGAAGAATGAGCACATGTTTTCTGACGTCTACTTGGTTTAGCTACGTTAAAACCCTACCAATTTTTTTCATTCTTAACTAGTAGGTAATTATATTTCTAATCACCTTATGACTGAAACTTGATGAGGAAGTAAAAAAAACAAGACATGTGGCCGGTGCCATATAAACTCAGAAAATTTGGAGGTCGTGCGATTGGATTCACTATCGGCGTGTGGTTGTTTTTCTTTTACTTTCTTATCAATAAGTTTTCGGCCATAAAGTGTGAACCCTTTTTAATTCCTATTATATAAGACTACAAATTGAAAAAAGTCATTTCCTTATGCTTTCCTTGGTTTCGATGACTGTTCTATAATATGCATGTCATGACGAGTCCCTTATTTCCCTACTCCTTTCTTCTTATTAGACAAAGAACGCTTAGTATTCATCAATATCGTGTCACGGACCTTCGCCTTCACAAGCGAGGTGGCCAGTTCAGGGACAAAGCGATCGCGAAGCCAAAGGTACATCGTTCCCCCTCTCAATGAACGCGGGTGCCTTCAGGGCATTAGAAGCAAAAGGTAATTACTCGATGTGAGCGTGCCCTCGGCTTAGTTGCGCAACTTTCCCTGACCTTCATACAAGCTCCGAGTGCAAATAAGGAAAAAAATGAAAATAAGTATCACAAATAAAGCTACCCGCCAATTATCCTAATTTCTCAGTCAAGCGAGTAATGTGGACGGAATTCTATGAGCTCCGTCCGTTGCTGTTCGGCCTGCTAATAACAACGATTCGATTAACTCTTTCGGCTGGAAATTTATCAGAGAACATTGAGAGCGTGAAGTAATTACAAAAATGTATGTCCATAACCCATCCTAGGAGTTTTCTACTTGAATACATGAAAACTGTTTCCAGACGCTGCTCAGTAATTCTGCTCTACTGATCAGAAATAAATATATTAATGCGAAAGCATTATATTGTTCATCAGTAAAAAAATCTGGCGTTCCGTCACGAGAAACGGACTCAAAGCCCACGTGGCCTCATGATGTCATCAGCAGTTGCATACACCACCAGGAAAGAAAAAGTAACATTTCTCCCCAAGTTGGTTTCGAACCCAGGCAGGCGCGAACAGTCCAGCATCGCTGGCCAGTTCATTAGAACACTGCACCATCGCTGCTTTTTTTCAACATGACATTTATTACAGTGATGCAATGTTTTACGTACATGAGCTACGTAAATAACATTAGGAAAACAGTGGTAAATCAACGCGATGCATAATATCACCCATATGTTGCATAAGCAAACCACATGTTCAACGTTCTGGGACAAATTTCTTAAATATTAGAAAATTGTAAGATACCGTTATCGAAATATTGAAAGTCCGGCCTTCTGATGTTTAGCGAAATTTTTCTTTTAAATTGCTTGCATTGAACGCATCGAGCACTTAATTTAAGGCTGCCATAGAAATTCAATGAGGAACGCTTTTGCCGATAGCAAAAATGTTAATAGTAAAAGAAAGTGCAAGACTGCCATCGGGCGGTCTGCGAATATGGTGATACTGATCTTGTAAAAAGGCGAATTGTATTTAAAAAAAAGAAAATCTCGCGGAGCAGTATCACGGGCTTCTAACGTTCCTACAGAATAAGTATCGGAATCAGAAATATGTCATGCTTGGTACAAAGTTTTACATAACACTTTTTAAAGAGAGACCGCAAAACTCGGCACAGGAGTTTCCTAAGGTTCTTCTTGTAAACGTTAGCGCAACATAAAACAAACACGTGAAAGGAAGACAATACGACGCGCTTCCTGTCATCCTGCTCTTCTTTTGACGTGTTTGTTTTATGTTGCGCTAATGTTTAGCGAAGAATGTGCACCAACTCGCCCAGCAACAAGTTTTACTCGAGTTTTCTAAGGGGTCCCAAAATTAAGCAAAGTGAATACGTAAGAGGGGATTCCTGAAAGTAAAGACTGAAACAAAAATTAAATAAGAACAGTAATTTCTTGATGGTCCCGTTAACTTTCTTGGGATGGGCTCAAACCACTCCAAGCGTGTTGTTTCGGCGGTGATGAAGGAGGCGATGATCGATGATGCAGCTGACGAAACGACAAAATATATTCAGAGAAATTACAAGAGTGAAGAGTGCAAGTTAATGAAAGGAAGTCGCACAGACGAACTGAGCAAACTGTAATTTAAAGGGACTGATCTCACACAGAGAAAAAGCTCTCCGACAACTTACTTATCGACCGAGGGCCTCGGTTCAGGGCCTAGGTATTGTTTAAATGCGCGCTAAGCACGGAGCCTCTGGCTAGACTGCTGTCCTGTGCTTTTTCTTACATTTTCATGCGTTTCGCAAATGAAGAAGTTTGGGCGGCCACTTTCGAGGTCCGCTCTAGACTTTGATTAATCACAGAAGTTCTAATACAAAGTAGCCACAGCCCCAGAAGGTTGGGGACAACCTCGAACCCAGGGCTTGGCTAAAAGAAAGACACAACAAGAAAACATGCATTCACGACACCCTCTTCCCGATGGAGCCCTTGCCGTTATCGCGTGATGCTCTCTTTAGCCTTTCGCTGCCGCACCTGCTTGTCACTTCTCGAAGGTTGACGAGTTCTTCTCACTAACTGACAGAACAAGTAATTTGCTGGCTCGTCGCGGAAGTGTTTAATGGCGGAGGCAGGAAGCAAGCCCCGCGACGCTTCGGTGCTAGCATAAATGCCGGCAAGCGAAAGGGCCCCTCGAAAAACTCTTTGCTTGTCCGAATGTTTCCGCGAAATCGCTACGCGGATGCGCTGGCGCGGGAACGCCAGGCCGACTACTATACCCTACTACCACCCGACTACTACCTGCCTACTACCGAGATCAAGGCCTGCCGACTACTACCCTTTGTGTGAGCCACGCGTGCTTTCTTGCCCCCCCCCCCGCCCCCCCCGGCGGATGCCCGCGGTCAACAATGCTAGGAGTTCACCGTCGTAGCGATGCTGTTCAACCGACAATAACTTCCGCGCTTTTTTGTAAGCTTGCGGGGGACGCGCGAACAGGGAGCTCCGAGAACTCTCCGCGTATACATACCCGGAGGCGTACAGTAACCTCAAGCTAAAGTATTTAAAAAGGCAACGAGGTCTTAATGAAGCGTGGCCTTTCAACAACTAACAGCAATAAAGCTCTAAATAAAAAGGATTAAATTAGGCGTAAAGTTTATTCTTCTACGTACGGTTCAAGGGGTTTAATTGCTTGTTTGTATCCACTAAAGGCATATCTGACATAACAGCTCGAGGAAACTTATTCCATAGCTCTGTAATAATAATAATAATTGGTTTTGGGGGAAAGGAAATGGCGCATTATCTGTCTCATATATCGTTGGACACCTGAACCGCGCCGTAAGGGAAGGGATAAAGGAGGGAGTGAAAGAAGAAAGGAAGAAGAGGTGCCGTAGTGGAGGTGCCGGAATAATTTCGATCACCTGGGGATCTTTAACGTGCACTGACATCGGACAGTACACGGGCGCCTTAGCGTTTTTCTTCCATAAAAACGCAGCCGCCGCGGTCGGGTTCGAACCCGGGAACTCCGGATCAGTAGTCGAGCGCCCTAACCACTGAGCCACCGCGGCGGGGCCATAGCTATTTAGCGAAAACGAAAATGAGGACGATTCGTACACCGTTGCAATGATTGGTGCAGCTAGACTGGTGGATGAGACTGAGTACAGGCCATGTCTTTCTGGATGATTGGTAAGTGTTATCGACGAACAGCTTACAGTGCGATGAAACAGTTTGTAACATAGGGATTGTACTTGGTATTTTTTTGCATGCCGTCTGGACCTCATTATTTAAGAGTGAACATGAAATGCAACTGGATCATGTCTTTTCTAACAGACGTGAGCAGTGCTGTGGTTTTGTCACCTGAGCTCTACATTGAGAGTAGTGGAATAATCTAGGCCATATATTGTGACTGCGTAGGCGTTATGCTAGGGTATGAAGCGCGTGATATACCATTCGTAGCGTTCTGAATGGCACCAAGCATCGCGGCATGCAAAGAAAAAGAATTTTATTCTATATTATAAGGGCATGTTGCCTGTTTCTGAGCAGAGCTGAGCAGTGCGGTATCATTCTCTTGAGCCTCAAATCGCAATCCTTGCAAGACTTCTAGGTGTCTCAGTATTCTAGTTACGTTCAAGGATCAAGATTAAACAAAAGCTTAGAAAACATGCAGCAATCGCAAAAGCAAATAAATGCGAAAAAAGAAGATATGTAAAAAAGCATTTTGAAGCTTTCAAATATTTAAATTGAAAAATAACCCATGCGACTGATTCCTTCTCTGGGGGAAATTTTGTTCAATTTATAACCATTTTTTCTTTCTACTCTAATACCTCGAAACTTTCTTCGACACTGCCTATTCTTTATTCTTTTGATCTGGCTAAGGCTCTTGCTCTTATTGGCCTCGGTTCGGGGGCCATTTTTTGTGATTTTCTTTGCTAGTAAACCTACATTTTCGGCCCTGCATTTTTGTTGGTAAAAGCATGTCGTAGCACCTGAACTATAGCGTGCATAATAATCAAGCTTTCTTCGGTCCTTCTTTTTTCCCTCATTCAAGAAACACCACAGTTAGGTTGAAATTCAGTGCTTCTTTGAGCGCTCCGTTTAAAACTACCGGGGAAGTGAATATCCCAAACTTCGATCTTCTGAGATCACGTGCAGCGACTGCTTCGATTAGGAGGCTAATGAAATCAATGACAGTAGTGATGCCCGACTTTTTCCTTAGTCACACCGGGGAATGGAATCTTTGGCGCTAGGGCGGACTCACGCGACCAGCCATCGATGGCACAGGACTACCTCCCAAACAATGGCACCGCGAGCTCGATGACCTAAATTTTATAGACAAAGCCAGCAGTCGTAGCAAGCCTAGACGTATTTACTTCCGCGCAGGGTGCTTTCGTGTATGTGTTAATATATATTCAAAATTTTGCGGGCCCAGAGCATCTTTATTTTGCAAAGGAGCAAGTTAATCGGAGGTCATCGGTTGAGGTCTTTATCCTGAAGTGAACTTAAGAGGGTTGATGGTGAGGATGAAGCTGTGTTGAATGCTCGCCACGCTAAGGCTGACAGAATGTCTACTGATAGCGTGATCTTAGTATTGCGCTTCCTTGAATAAGCACGACAAGGTGAAAAGATGAAACAAATGCATGAAGGAAGGGGAACTTAAAGCTAAATCGTTAGTGTGCAGTGCTTTCTACGCTTGCTTTCATGGCTTGCTCCCGCTTGCTCTTTTTCACTACATCTATAAAGAAAAGCCCCCCCCGCCCCGGTATAAGCTTTAAGATGCAGTTACGCCAGGTGACCGTTTGCTCTCCATTTCCTCTACCTTCATTACTCCAGCACAGTTGTAATATCACGCACAGACACCAATTATCTCGTTTTAAACTTGGTTAAGTAAATTATTCGACGTCCTCAAAACATTTCCCTCAAATGGATTTGCTACGTAGAGTTGGTTCGTTGCAATTTCATTAATCCAATAATTTTTAACGCCATCTGTCATTTCGTTTAAATAACCAAGTATTGGTTGGGCAGTCTTTCTCCCATATGAATAGTAAAAATGCATCCAAATGAGCAACAAGCCGGTCGATTAAAGCTAAGCTAAAGCGTTCCATTCGCCACATCATGTCACTTTGAGTGCTTAAGTTTTTGAGGGCATGAAATATATTATCGTTTGAAACAAAAACAGAGATGCCGGCCGGTAAAAAACACCTTTGGCATTTCGGCGCCCATTACGTGTGCCTTATTACATTATCCGGGTGCATCTCGACTTTCCCGTATCCTGGCTCACTGTGTGCATTCTACAATGTCCCCTTATATTAGCGCGCTCGTCCGCTTAGGTTCACTGGTCATCGTTGTCATCATCAACGCACCTTCATTCACATGACTACAGAGGCCTCTCCTACAGACATCCAATTATCCGAGCCCAGCGTAATGAGCGACCATCTTATTCCCGCAAGCTTCCCTGTCTTTTCCGCCCACCTTACTCTTACTGCCTCTAGCGCATTTGTCTTCCTTTGGAGTGGGCTCCGTTACCCTGCACATATAGGTAGTGTTTGGGATACAAAGGTTAAGCTGTGCAAAAGTCAATCTGCCCTTGCTTTACATGTGTGCTTTCCCTGTACACAGGTGCACTTGCGCAAGCGCCAGCTTTACATCTGTGCTTTCCCTGTGCACAAGTGCACTTACGCAGGCACCAAACATCACGAAACGAACAAAGGTGCCTTGTACAGCTTGCGCTGTAATACACTGACATCTGAGGTATCCACCCTCCCCAATAAAGGTGCACGGTTACCTAAAAAACATAATGATACTAATGTATTCCGAAGCCTACAGGAGATTCAAGAAATACATCGTCTTTTACGGGAGCGAACTCAAGCGAACCGCAACGAGAAGATACGTGCACTAATGAAATACCCGGCAGCATTTTGTTCAGAAGGGTAATTCGGGCGCAGCACGAAACAGCCATATAGATTTCTGTTACCCCTGTGTACCCCAATCGCTAAGAACCGGTTGCAGCATGTGGGCGTGGTGTTCACCACGCATACAAATAAGTGCCGCGTAAATCATGGACAGCCGCTGTCAAGCCCTATATCGACATGGTTGAGGTCCGACGGTCAGACACTCGTTGCGAATGCGATGAGTACAGGTGCTGGTGGCATTGGCTGCATACTGAATTAGGCTTCGTTAATAGCCTCTATCATGTTCGCCTCCCTGAAAGGAGAAATAGGGTCCATACTGGGCCCGCGTCTGTCACCCGACGCTGTCTCGGCTTGCGATCTCTGCCTCAGGTTATGCGGGTAAATAAAAAATCTACATGGCGGCTCTTTAATCGTCAGTGGTTTTCGCGGCACCGGCAGCCCTATGAAGTCAGGGTTTGAGAGCAATCATTAAAGAATTTTTTTTTTCCTGGGGAAACACCTTTGTTTTACACGCTTGTGTCGTCAAGCAAATTGGTGTTTTCATTTCGAAGAGGGAGCAGGCTCCAATGTCGGGAGAAAGGCGATGGTTTCTCGCGAGTTATTTACAAAGTGCTGCAAGGTGCCTTAAGTTCCAGCGCAGAAGATCTAAACGTTGTTATTCGTATACCCACACGATTCTGTATCAGGCACCAATAGTCAGCGCTTAATATTTTGAGCGCAGCGGCTCAGAAGTAAATTTCAGAGTTAATTACTTGTATATGCAGCAAGCGCAGAGAAGCGTCGAAGCAATCCGTTAATCACATAAAAACCTTCGCTCGCAGCGCTTTAAGCCCGCGCCATATCTCTGACCATTATATGGGACCCTCCAAATCTCACTTCTTTGCAGTGAAAAGATTAACAGCCTTGTTCAAGATTGTGCAGGTCATACGATTTCCTTTTATTCCACAGAGATAAACACTTAAAATACCCCTGAACACGAAGAGGTCGTGGTAGTTGAAGACGATCATTTGTTCACCTTACAAATATTTCCAGTTTAAGGGGTTGTAAGAGCGTCTGATTGTATGGCTTACGAGCAACCCATGCGTCCTAAAAACTTTTGTTTATGGCTGCTTTTGATTAAATTGTGCGTATTCTTATCACATTGGTACTGTTTTTGTCGAAGACCGTAAAGGTATTATTCGATGCGGGAAACTGCTTCTGGCACGTTGCAGTAAGCCAGTTCACGAACGTACAGGCAAAAAAACTCAGAAGCTAAGAGAAGATATCACTTGTTTCCTCAATTTACATGGTTGCCTATCATCAATTCCCATTGATAAATGAGTGTAATGTGACTTAGTACGACTTGCAATACTGGCCACGGAGGAGCTCCGATAATAACCACCGCACGTAAATCGAGGGATGTGACGGACCGCCTTATTGGAACAAAATATCATTTCGTCTTTGTATCCACCTCTCAGAGTTGGTGACGCGAAACATCAGAGGCTGTCTAACGGCGCAAGTGGTGAAGGTGCAAGCACAAGAGCATTTCCTCGCTTTTTATTTCAATAATACTTGGTAGTGGGCTCTTCAGCAAGCCGCTAGTGATGTCATGAAGGATCCACACGCTTACGTTTACCGCAACCGGATCTGACGGGTGAAATATGGCACGTTGCTTTTTGGCCACTTTGTGCTCTGATTTCCAGAGTTTTTTTTCATGTTTTCTATACGCCTCGGGTTCTTTCCAGCCAAAAGTAATGTCACGCAAAATATTCGTGTCTAGACCCTCCAAATCAGCTAATCAAACGGGACGTGTAATCAGTGTGCGCATTAACGAGAAAGCTAGACCTCTTTTCGGCGCCTTATCATCTTTCAAGGCGATATCGTAGAGTTGTGCCGCGAACCCTTGAGTATCTCATTTGCTCGCACCGAAACACTTTCTTTCAAAGCTTCTTACGTCGGCGGCATAATTACAACGCACGTGCTTTTCAATCTATTCCTTCCTATATCTGATCTCTCGAGCAGCGATGGTCACAGACATATTACAAGATTGAACACTCACTGTCCACACGTGTCAAGCATTGACCGTGAAGCGGCCTCGGGAGTTCGTTTACCTCCACTAGAGCACACTTTTCACTTTTATTTCTTTCTCTTCCTCCTTTCCCCCTCCGTCACAGAGCAACTAATGTGTCCACGGAGAAGTGATATGGTTACTTTCCAGCCTTTTGATTGTTCCTAGTCAGTTCATTCGTTTATTGCTCTCATCCTCTAGAGACAACTGACACCAAGTAGGAAGCTAAAGCAGTAGAAGTGCCACGTGCTCTGCATCATGGTGTCGTCACTCTGGTGAGCGCTGTCTCCCTAGAATCCAGCTGACGCCCAGGGAAGCCTATTAATCAGCAGCGGATTAGAGGAGCCCGACGTGTCGCTGTGCAACTTATGTATTGCGACACTCGTCCTGCGCGCTTCGTCTACGGAAGGGTGGCATCGTTAGTGAGCGGATTAGGATACACGGGCGTACTACAGTACGCTAGTGTCGCAAGAGCTTCCGCGGATTCTGGAGTCAATGTTCGCAAACGTGCACTCTAGCACAGTAGCAACCGTCGCTCCATAAGCTGCTGCTGCAGCAGTATTTGATTTCACACCACTGCGCGCTCTTTTTCCCGTTGAAAAAAGTACAACTTAATTTGGCAAGGGTCTCAGTTTAAGTGAAGTGCAAGCAGCCTCGGAAAGTCTGCAATGGCTTCGGATGAACGACTTTACAAGTTTCCCCACCTAAAATCTCAGAAGAGAGAGCAATACGATAAAGCACTATACACTCGTGTAATATAGTACAATCACCGTTCTAACTCAAGCGTGGTGTCAGAGGTACTGAGTACAAAGTCAAAAGCATTAACAAGCTTGAGTTTCATGTAATTAGAGATGTTCTCTGCGAATTCGAGCCAGAGGATGCTACCAGAAACAAGTAGCATTAGGTAAGAGCTGACGTGCGCGGGCGCGAGGGTGCTTAGGCGTCCTAAATGGCCAACCGGGCATTTTTCAAAGTTGGCAGAATTTTTCACACGTGTTATTACAGGCCTTCTTAAAGGTTTTGATCTTTATGACATAATTGGTAGCAGTCCGGTGTTTACCAAAAATACTAACGACCCTAGTTAGGCCACTCTACACTCGGCGACACCCCCGCACGATGATAAACATACCACTCCGGTACAGAGGGCATGAACTGATTTACGTACTTAATTGTTCACTCCCCGGAATGCAGATGGCGTGAAACGAAGCCCATTGTGCAGGTTGATCTCAGATGCACACAGACACTTCAAAAATGTCTAGCCACATATCAATTTGCGCTGGAAACCCGAGTTCAGTGTTTTCGCCGAAAGTTAGTGTAAACGTCTTATTCGGGACGGTAAATGCGTTGTGCACCTAGCATTAGTTCGCCCCGTTCTGAAGCATTCCGCTGCATGTAGTTACGTCCTCTGCTAGTACATGCGATTGAGTTGTAAAATATAACGAAGATTTCGAGCGTGTTCGTGCGCAGGAAATTACCAGTAGTGCACCGACACGGAGTTTCTCCATACGAAATAACGCTGAACTTTGCTCTTGATTTATTTTGTTTTCTTAACTTGGTTAACAGTAAGCTGCTGGGTGGTTCCCAACAGTTTGTACCCCTTATACTCTTGCCAGGTAGTTAACAAGCCTCACTAGTCGGGAGCGCACTGATATTAATATGGCCCGTCGTGTCCATCGGCTCACCACTCATCAATGCACCACACATGGACCTTGGTGTGTGTGTCCTAAAGTTATTGCTAGTACACATCGTGTTGCAAGTTTTCAAAGGAAAAAAGGCAATGGCACATACTTTGCGGGAATGAAATGAGAAGACGAAACCTCGGTCACAATTCCTTTAGTTCGAGTGTGCGGCAGCCACTGCAGGCCGAAACACGTGGTAGGGTCAATCTATTGCCCCTGCTTAACACGTATATGATGCTGCCAACAAACTGCAACAATCTAGCGGCATCGTACCGGACGTACACCCAACTGAAATTCCTAGTAAAATGCGTTCGTGAGTGCCTAGTCGCTCGTCTCCTCGCGGCACCTGTAAAAATTCCCCAAATAAGGTTTACCGACGTTTTTTGCGCATAATAACGAAGCACCGAACAATCATTAGCGCGACTGCCGCAGTTAATTTACAGCAGCGTCCATGACCGCCGAGCAACTATACAACCGATTCATGGAGCTAGTTTCTTATCAGCACGAAAGCGTGTGTAGGACGGAAGCCAAGCAGGCATGCCAGCGTCTTACAGCGGAAAATGTAAAAAAATTCGAGGACGCTTAAGCTTTGTGTTTAAAAGAGTGGGACGCGACAGCGTGTTGCAGCGTTGCCAAGATGTGCACGGAACGCCATCACCCGTGCGGCGCGAAGCCTTTTCCGTTCTACTATTCAAGAAAAGAAAATTACGCCTGTCTCACATAACTCGGTGGATAGCCGAACCACGCCATAAGGGGAGGAATTATTGAAAATTGATTTTAAGGAAAGGAATTGACGCTACTCTAATCCCAATATAATGCCCATACTCCAATCCAATCCGTCTGCAATTGGGGTCATTGCTCGTAAACGGTGCATTCTCACCGTCAAAGTAAAGCTTATGCTTTACAATTCTTTAGTTTTACCTCTTATGCAGTGCTGCAGCACGGTGTGGGGCACAACCGGTGTGGCCAATTTGTGCAGACTACATTTGCTGCAGAAAAGAGCCGTCCGTTATATTGCTGTCGATAAAATTTTGATATTCTTCCTGTGTTCTGTTTGTACAATTATAGGTTGATGGTATATTATAAATCCTTCGTTAAATCTGGTATGGATACTGCACTTCTCCATGCAAAACTGCAGTTCAATACAAGCGTTAACAATCTAGACACAAAGAAAGGTGGTTTATTCCTACACCTACAACATCCTATGATGAGCAATCTTTATTTTACACACTACCTTCGTTGCTGAATTCATCAAACTGGCAATATGTTGATCCTACCTGTAACCAAAACTAGCTCATCGAACGCTTTTGCCAACTTGTTTTTTTGCCGGATTAGTGTAAGGCTCCTTTTTTTCCCGTTCTTATTACCCGCTGCTTTTTATACTGCTAATTATTGTGCCGTCATTTTTGTTTATTTCCTTGTGTTTTCCCACTGTCATTATACAATGCTCAATTCTCTGTGCTACTTCTCTATTACTGTAACTACCATGTATGGCTGGCCGTCATCTTGCTGTTTGCCTATTTGTAAGTGGTCGGGATTCGTCAAGGTCTTTGAGCTTTTAGTCCCATGCTCCTCCTTTTCGATAGCAAACAAAAGTTGATTGATTAATTCATTGATCGATTAATTGTTTGATTGATTGATTATTGATTGATTGATTGATTGATTGATTGATTGATTGATTGATTGATTGATTGATTGATACCTCGGTGGACACCCGAACCGCACCGAAAGGGAAGGAATAGTTCCGACTCGCACTGCCGACAACTACAGCTACTACTACGACGCTGACGGCTTTTCAACCAAACGAGCTGTATACGCTGTCGCGTGAAACGCAACCCCGATAGGTCACCTCCTCGGCTTCGAGATTCCACGCCAACATCAAGCGTTCGCGGCAGTCGCAGCCTTTGAAGACGGCACAGTGGGGGCCGCCTCCACTATCCGAACTACTTCGCCTGCAGAGGCGGAAGGAGCCGCCATCGCACTTGCGCTGGCCCACTTTACCATTGACAAAAACATAACCGAAATTTGCACAGATCCCCAGGCCGCATACCGCCACTACCTAAAGGGCGTGGCGACGCCGGCCACACACCGTATTCTTGCCACAGACACCTTCCTCGACCGTACGGTTACTCTGTCGTGGATCCCTGGGCATGCCTCGATAACCAGTAATGAGCGCTTTCATGCGCTGGCCCGAGAACTCTCCTCCTGGACCCCGGATGATCAGGCACCAAACCTCGCGCAAGAGGCCACATCGGTCCTTTATACATATCATCAAATCACCGCATTCTACAAACTCGGCCGCATGACATTAGCACCACCACACAGTACTTTGTCGCCCTTATCCAGCGCCACATGGCGACAGTTACAAACAGGCTGCTTTATTTCACCCTACCGTGTCTCATGCTTTCACCCCAGCTTCTCCCGTCATTGTAACTCCTGTGGCGTGCCCAAATCTACACTTTTCCACTGCCTTTGGGAATGTCCCTCCCCACAGGAAGTACCCCCCATCCCCAATCCCAATCATTCTTCATGGGAGGCTGTTTTACGGACCTCTCACCCCTCCGGCCAGACATGGCTGGTGGATCGGGCTTTATGTTAGGCACAAGCCCGTGGACTCCTGAACCAGTGGGGGCCACCCTGGAAGATTTCTTTTTTTCGGCTAATGAAATTTATTTTCATCCATCCAAGCGTCCGCGATAACGTAACCACCCTGTTAACGTTTACGCGTGCTCTTTCTAAGTTTATGCGGCACAACACAAGTATACTCAGATGTTGTTTAATTTGCGTATGTCGTATATCATCCCCTAAATGTAATCACACTGCATTTCTGCTCGTACATCGGGAAGATTCATCAATTCGAAGTCGTCCTGAGTATCCCCTTTGTTGTTTTCTGGCTTCCTGTAGCAGAACGAAGTGAAATAAATGTATTACCGACGTTTTAAAGCCGCCTTTCAAGACGAACGTGGTGAGACTGGACGTTAAAGTGGTAGTTGACGCCATATTTGGGAAGTTAGAGCACTACCCTCCCGCAATTTTGAAGCGAAAAGCTTCACTACGCTAGGTAAATTAGTCGTCGCATAGGCCGGAGAATGGCCTTGGACGCCATTCAGCCCAACCACTTAGCCGTGTATGGCCATATGTGGTACAGTTATGGTGTCGAACCCTTAACCCCTGACCTTGACCCATGACCTTTAGTTAACCTCCGCCTTTTGGCCTTTGACACTGGGCGACCTTTGGGTTGACATTTGACCTTAAGAAGATGCGATGGGGTCATGTGAAGCCACGTGATGACATCCGATGGAGGTCTCGTAAGATCATGTGATACACGTCACAGCCACTTCGTTGTGTCGGTATATGTAGGACGGTTGTCGTGAGCGTGTAGTGGAGCTGCAATGAACGAGCTTCAGACACTTAGCAAGACTCCTTGCTTTTCTCTGAATTCCAGGGTTAGCCATGTTAAGCCACTGCAATTTCTTTTTCTTCGTTATCGGTATTCACTAGTGATTTTAATTCAAATCTTCGCGAATTTTCGTTCGGATTGCGCCTTAACACTCAGTTGAAATAACAGTAGACTACGCATTACGCGCTACGTCTTCTCGGATCTGCAAACAGCATTCTCGACAACAAATATTTTATTCCTATGGCTCTTGAAAGAAAAAACAACTAGAATTGTTAATGTCACACTGAATGAAAGCTAATTTCTTCTGAGCACAAATGCGCCTACCAACGCCAATAGTGATGGACGGAGTGTATCTCGCCAACCGCTTGCATGATCCTAACCTGCCAGGGGCAGCGGCTGCTATCTCTAGAGAGAACACTATCGCCAACGCATACGCTGCCTCATTAGTCGACTTGATTGGCTCAAGTTTGAAGCGAATGCATTGCAACTTCCTTGCGTAGCTTGTTCGGCGTGTTTAGAATTTTTCCGCCTCCGCATGCACACTTTAGTAAAGTACAGGCCACGATGGTAAGAAGGATCCAGACTCCATTCATTCCAAGCGCTCAAAGGTTATCATTTATTAATGCGAAGGCATTACTTAGTTATGTTCGAGGTTTCGTGTCCGCAGAAAGTGGACGCAAAACGTGTCGGCAGCCCTTGCGGCGCTCGAGGAAAAGGTAGGAATAAAATAACAACTGTTGGCGATAGACGACGATAAAATGTCAATGCGCATCAAGTTTTGGCGAAAAAGTCTATTCGACGTCGAAATAGTCCCAGTCATTGATATTGTGGGTGGACGTCAAAACTGTGGTAAAATACCCAACCAAGCGGATGAAGATTTGAAATGGATTAAAATGTGATTAATGAAAGATAATTAATCTAATTAATCGCACACAAAAATTTTGGTTGATGTGCAGTAATTAGAGGCGAACAAGAACCATGGACGTAGATGTAGTGGAAGGACATCAATACCGCCTTTGACGTCAAAAGAGTACAAAACAAAATATAGAGGTTAAAAAGAGTAAACCAGGTTTAAAAAGTGTTCATACACTTAGCGAAAACTAATACGTTTGGAATATACTTCGGGATGTTTATAATGTATTTTAAACATATTTTGTATTCATAATGTACTAAAAATATGCCGGGAATAGGTTCGTGGAATTTTAAGCTTTGTATTTGAAATATATTCTCAAAGTTTTCCAAAAATATGTCACTTAAAGCATGCATCGAACACGTTTTAAATACGTGAAGAATAATGAATGCGGTTTTAGCAACTTGTCAATATATAAAAAGTGTACTTTCGTCAATATGAAATTATTTCTTTCAAAGTATACGTCACTTAAAGCATGTTTCGAGCACATTTCAAACACGCGAAAAAATTTGAATGAGGTTTTAGCATCTTGTCAATATATTAAGTGTGCTTTCGTAAATATGAAATTAATGCATTCGAAGCATGTTTCGAACACGTTTCAAACGCATGCAAAAATATGAATGCGGTTTTAGCATATTGAAAATATATTAAAAGTGTACTTTTGTAAATATGAAATTAATTAGTCTCGAGTATACTTGAATTTTAACAAGCGGGCAGTCCTTTCAGACATATTTGAACCTGACCTTTAGCTGCCGTAGAACAATGTTGTGCTAGAAATCGCGTTCCAGGAAATTGCCTTTGCATGTTGGCAATGTACTCAAGGTGTACTTTCGCTAACACGACATTAATTCGTCTAAATTGCACTTCAATTCCAACCAATGAGCTGTCCGCGTAAACGTATTTGCAGCACACTTCAAGCTGCCGTTTAACAGTTAGTGCTCGAAATCGCGTTTCGGGAAATGACATGTCCATCTCCGAAAGCAGCACCCCGACCCACGCATCGCGGGAGGTGAGCGCATCGACAGTGTCACCGGCTGTCGCGCACTTACACGGTCACAACGTGCAATCATCCTCCGCGCGCGCATTGGCTGCGTGTGGCCCGGGGAACGACGGGTGCGTTACGGAATCGCGACGAGTGATGTGTGTGACGGATGCGGTGCAGTGGAAACACTAGAACGCCTGCTCCTTCGCTGTACCTCGTTCGCCGATGCTCGTCGTGATATGCTCGCGGCCTGTACGGCGCTGGGCATACTACCGGACTCCGTCAAGGCGCTATTGTGGCCGCAGGGCAGTGCGCGCACTCGTGAGCGAAATTTGGTGAGCCTCTGTGCATTGCTCGAACACACGGGCTTGACGTCCCGTCTGTTCTCCGTCAGGTAGTTACACGCAGTGACCGAACGCTCCGCGAGTTCTACCTTGAACGATTATTAACTGGGCGCCCCACTCCAGTTGGAACCAACACAGTGCTGTGCGCATGTGTGATTTAATTCCTCTAAAATGAACTAATCACGCGCACAACCTGGACACATTTCTTATTGTGTAAATAGTTTGTACATATTACTTCTCCCCCTATCCTCTCTTCCTGTCCCCTCACCTCTTTGATTTCATTTCTCCATTCTGCCTGCTATCCTTTCTTTCCCCCAGCTCAGGTGCTTCAGTATCGATGGCAGATGCCGGGGCTAGCAAAAATCTTTTCCTTCCTTTTTACTATTATTTTTAATAAAACCACTACCACCAAATGACATGTTGGCACTGCATTTAAATTGTGCTTTCGTAAATACGAAATTCGTACGTAGTATACTTCAACTCTAGCAAATTGGTAGTCCGCGTCAGCATATTTATCAGCACACCTCAAGCAGCCGTGGTACAACGTAGTGCTCGAAATCAGGTTTCCGGGAACAGTGAAAACTCTTCCTTTTCTGTCGTCCATTCGTTAATATTAACTTCTAGCAGAAAGGCAATCACCGCTTATATAAATTACGTGTGGGCAGCGTGATAGCATTATACCGGCAATGGCGCTATGCGCGCCGCCGGGCCCGAACATGCCAGCGAAAAGGACCCCGACTGGCTAGGCTGACCAGCTCCCACTGACACCCATGTATTTCTTGGTTGACAGTTGACAGTTCGACTCCTTGCCGGTGCCTGACGCAAGTTACGACTAACAATTCGGTTCTACATAGACCACAGACTCGAACGCGACCACTCCGACGCTTGTGCGACTATTTGGGGTCCCGAAGTCTCTGCGCAAAAAGCTCTTCACGGGCAAGATAATGTGGCTCCTCTCGGGGAGTATATATAAGTCAAGCCAAATGTTGGGCATGTCGGAGCAGTTCCTGTTTGCTGACGTCACATTCCGTCGGCATTTCCTGCGTGGTGACATCTTTCCCGTTCAGGAACCGTCATGTGACGTTGCACTGGCATATCCTTCTTGATGGCATATCCTTCTTGTACGTCTCCTGATGTTTATAACCTGTTCAGTCATTATTTCTGCTGTTGACAACATTGATCAGTATCATCCATTAAATCAGACTAGCACACATTTTGCAAGCCGAGCCGAGGTGAATATATTTTAGTGTATTTTTAATGTGGCGCAATGTATTTATTTTATATTTTTAGTATACCTTTAATGTATACTTTTAGCATATTTTAAGGTATGATTGTATATTTCAGTATGTTTTAAATGTATATAATGTGTTTATTAGTATATTTAATGTATAATAAGTATACTAAGCGGACAGAAAATGCAGTTTTCATGCATTTGTAAGAATGTTCAAAATAGTACTAGCATACTGAAACGCATTCGTATGGCAATTTAAGCATAGAGAGAAAAATTGCAAAATTAATAGGAAATTTACATAATGTATTCGAAATGCATTTGAGCAAAGCAATTTTTCGCTAAGGGCATTGAAGCAACAGTGAAAATAAAATAATCAGTCATGCACAAAAATGCTAAAAACTTGGCAGTGGCTTAGCTCGGTTATGCCAGTACATACGTAGCGAGAGGTGCGTTTCACTGGCTGAGCTTGTGGTCACTATGTTTAGCAATGAGAGATATATAGGCTCCATCTCGGCGGCTATGCACCGTCTATTACGCTCGGCAGTCTGGCATCTCCGTTTGCTAAGCCGTTCCTCTCTCTGTTCGGGCGTCTACGCTGCTATCTTCGCCTTGTTACGCTCATTCTCTCTTTGTTGAGTAGACAAGTGCCAGACAACGACCTCAGGATCAGAAGAGTTTATCTTCTCTTATCTATACCGTCGTTTAGCAGCGACTGGACTCTTTTTCCCTGCATCCATGTCAAATGTTGTGATACAGCCGCCCATTACATCTCAACCTTTTTGTACGCAATGCTGCGCATGCGACGCGCTGTTCGGGTGATAGAGCGGCGTGCGCCGAGGCGCCGACGAAGCGCGTGGCACACCTGTGTGGTCTCTCTGGTTACTGTGGTATCGGCGCACGCGCACACCTGCTCATCCCGTGACGTCACGCGCGGTTCTGATGGTGGAGTGGGCGCGCGGCCGCGGCGAAGCGCACGCCGCAGATGCTGTTCCTCTCTGGTTGCCATGGTAACGGCGCATGCGCACAACTTTCCTCTCTCGGCCCCCGTGAAATGTTCGATATGTAGCCCAGTGTAGCTCTCACTACAAAAACAGACACTAACGACAAACATTCACTTAGACGTCACAAGAGTGAAGCGTATAGAGCCGGTGGTGGTGAAAAACATATAATGCCTCGAAAAAACGTGCAGGGAGGTATGATTGTACCGACTCTTTAGGGCCGGCCCTCACAAACACTAGATGGTGTCCCTAGTACGGCACACCAATGCGGTCGGCCGCTTCCCAGACGCGTTCAACCAGGGCTTTTTGGGCCTGTAGGTCAGAGCAGCCGAGCAGGGTTGCCTCCTAGTCTCCCCGGGTGGAGTTGGTGTGAAAACAATAGCAGGGTTTGAGAGGCGGTCCCTCACCATGTGGTAGATGTCCAAAGGCTTCTCCGCACAGTGCGAACAGCTGCCTGACAAAGAAGGGTCGAAGTGCTTGATAGCTGCCGGGCACAGCAAAGTATTAGAATACAGTCGGAGCACAAGCCGCTCCTCCGCCTTTGAGAGACTTTTACACGGGCGGGGATATAGGCCGTGGCCAGATTTATAGACCTAAATAACGGCTTTTGAAGGAGTAAGCTGGTGTAAATTTGAATTCCTGATCGTCGGGGTCGGAGGGAAATGCGCCGTGAGAGAGTGCGTGGGCGGCGGAGTCGGCTGCCTACTTTCCGGCTCTTCGCGGATGGAGCCGCTGGCGAGAGAAAGCTGAACGGAGATTTCGCATTGGGAACTTCGCGAGGTGGTGGGGGTGAAAAACTTTATAAAGTTGAGCAAGCCTTAATTGTTACATCCTAGTGATGGGATTGTTCTTCGATGCGTGTCGTGGCCGGAAGGTGATGCTTCTCAGCGACTTCCAAAGCCAAGTCCACTAGCTGCCGTTGGGCAGCCGGGTCAGAATTTGACACCGCAGCCTCCCATCGCTCGAGGTCTGTGAGTTGCCAATAGGCTGGTTGAAGGAGCTCAGAGCAAGAATAAAGGATGTGTGCAAAATCCGCTTTCGGAGCGCCGCAGAGGGTGCATACTGGCGTGAACAGACCCGGGTGAACCAGGGCTAAGTGGGCAGGGGAGAGGAAGGTGCGGGATTGTAGCTGTCGCCACGTCAACTGCTCCAAATTAGTGAGAGACTTGTGCGGAGGGGGATACGTTAGGCGTTGCTCACGGTAGTATAGAGTGATCTCGTGATACGCGACCATTCGGTCGCGCATCTCGTTAACCAATACACGCGTCTCGCCCAGACCGTGTCCGGTCGCCACCTCTTGGACCGGTTACATATCAAACATGACCACCATACGGTGGTACGGGTTCGAGCACCCGAACTGTGGAGACGCGCCCTCTACGTTCGACCCCTTCTGACTTAGATGAACAAGAAGGACCATAATGGCCGGCGCCAGGCGCGGGCGGATGCTCTGCACCTCCACTATGGCTCAAAGAAACATGTCATTGCAGGCCCCTACCACTCCAGGGAAGAATGGTACACGGCTGCAGTCATACACGAGAGAAAACAGGTGGACGGCTTCTCGTTCGGAGCGCCCAGCTAAACTCATGCGGAGGAGGTAGCGATCGCCTTCACAGCCTCCCATCCCGACTCCAAATTCATCCTCACAGACTCCAGCGGAGCCTGTCGTAACTTTGAGTTCGGTTGGATCACTCCACTTGCTCACAATATTCTTCGTCACAGTACCCGCGACTGTGATCCAACTCATCGCTCAATCATATGAGTCCCCGGCCACCAAGGCATGCCAGGTAACGAAGCCGCGTATGAGGCAGCCCGCGCACTCACTTGCCGGTCACCGGTCGCTCGTTAGGAGGAACTTAACGCAGGTCACAGCCCTCTCCTTCCTTTTAAAGTTATTACTGAGCACTATCGTGCCTAACACCGGTGCTACCCGGTTCCTATGAAGGGACTGGGTAAAGCTGGCAAACGAATTCTCTTTAGGCTCTTTACAAACGCCCCGCTGCGCCCGGCGCTTCCTAAGCACTTTGATTCTTCTTTTGACGGCCGCTGCTCATTCTGTGGGGAGGTGGCAGTCAACTTTCACGTGGTTTGAGCATGCAGGCAAAATCCTTCTCTCCCCCATCACCCCTTCCCCTAGCCGAGAGGACTGGGAGGCGGCTCTGCTCGGCTGCCAGAAACTATAGGCTCAACAGCCCCTGGTTTGGCGGACTTGCGCAGCGCTCAGGACCGAAGGGGTCCCTGAATGAGGGACACCGCCTTGTATTGTAAGAAGCGAGACCCACTAGGGGCCTCTTCCCGAGCATATCTCTGTATATACACCACCACCACCACCCCTCTTCCCTGAAGGCCCATGTGAGCATTATATAATTGGTTTATTGGTTTTTGGGGACTGGCTCAAGCCGTGGCTCGGCTTGAGCCAGTAGGCAGGCCCGTGCACTTTCCTTTTATTTCTTCCTATCAGCAACAGCGACACAAGCATCAACACCGCGCTAAAGGCTATCGCCTCAGCGCAGTTTAGGCCAGCAAAGTGCGCCCTGAATTTTTGGAAAACGCGGTAAGCGAGGTACAGTACCCAGCTCTGCTCGACGTTCCGACAGGCCCCTCGCGAGTCAGAAATAATTGCTTTGGAATTGTATGAGATGCAGCTAACGCAATGGCGGCCTCCTCCGCGTGTGTTATATCACGGGCTCGGAAAGGAAGGCCGTTCACTGTCTTGGATTGGTGGGTGACTGCTTCCGTGTGCCATCCCCCATACTGGGGGCCAGAGGCATCCACGTATAATGCGCCGAGTTTTGCTCCATAGTGCCGGGCCAGGGCTTCCGCCCGCGCCACAAGCCGCCCATTATGATCCTCGTGGTTCATGTTCGCGGGAAGACGCCGCACGTGGCGGGCGCATCTCCACTGGAATGGAATACGTACGTGCTCTTCCATTAGAGTGGTATGTTGGGTGTGTAGTCCGGCAAGGAGGCGGCGACCCGACGATGTCTTCGAAAGCGACGAGCGTGGAAGAGGCGTCAGTGCTTTTGCATTCACCCAATACGGGTTGCCGCAGTGAACTTTAACGTTTTTATGATAGGAGAATATAACCCCACCAGCCTGAAATGCCAGAAGCACAACATCATATATTATGGGGATGTGAAGTCAAGCCTCCATCCGGTAAGCTACTGCCAGCTCCCTTCGAAAACAGCTGGAGTCAACTGCTCCTGAAGCAGGAGAAGACATTCCAAGAAGCGATTGCTAACAGGGCGTTGGAGGTCACCCCTGTATGGGATCACGCTTAGGTACCGTCGCCCACAATCTATAAAACCTTGGCAATAAAGTTATCTCTCTCTCTCTTTCATAACAGCCTGGCGTCGCCGAGTTACAGATGTGCCGAAACCGATAAAGAGCGGGACCTTCGATAGAAAAGGCTCATAACTGGCCCCCTGCGACAGTGGACACCTCAGTCGCGCTTTAAGCTACGTGGATGTAGTGACAGATGTGCGCAGCGTGCGTTGGCATTGACAACATTGTGGCATAAACGCACTGTGCCCAATGACGCTGGCGTTGACAACGTTCTAAACACACATTATTTGGAGAAAAGGAAGCGTTCATAACTAGCTCCCTGTGTCTGTGGACGCTTCAATGGCGCTTTGATGTACGTGGCCGTGGCGAGAGAGAGATGTGGGCTGCATGCGTTACCGAACACCCGGCACTGCAGCAATAGGCCGCAGCGTTCATTGAGTGACCAACCTCTCGCGATCAACCATTAACTGCCACCTGCCAGGGTGGCGGGCTGGCCGCGCTGCCTACCTAATGTGTGGGACGCACTCAAACGCTACACACGCGAATCCACTCGTAGTTGTGCGATACACCACAGGTTTCGCTCTCTAACCAAGTTCAGGCGTAGTTAAACCGCAGCTAGTTTTTGAAGCTAAAAGCTTCACTGCCGTGTGTAAAGCAGGCATTGCGTAGGCCGAAGAAGGACCCTGTACGACCTACAGCCCAACCACGTGAGCCATGTGTATCACCATGTGTGGTACAGTTATGGTCCCTTGATCCCTTGATCCCTTGATCCCTGACCTTGACCAATCGCCTTCAGTTGAACTTTGAAACTGCAAGACATTCGGGTTTAACTTTCACCTTAAGAACATTCTATCGGGTGATGTGAAGCCACGGAATGACATGACATCCGATGGAGGTGTAGTAAGACAATGTGATACCACGTCATAACCACATGGTCGTGTGGGTATATATAGAAGGGGTGTCGCGACCATATAGCGATTTCAAGGTAGGTTTCATAAAACGGCTGTCGTTAGCTTATAGTGGTTTCATAGGTAGGTGCTACCACCATGATATCTGATACCCGATTTAATATCTGCTGCGGGTCCTTGAACCCTAATCACTCTGTCTCTCGCAAGGAGAGAAAATGGAAATGAGAATTGGCTTTTGAACCCGCCGCGATGGCTCAGTGGTTAGGGCGCTCGACTACTGATCCGGAGTTCCCGTGTTCGAATCCGACCGCGGCGGCTGCGTTTTCATGGAGGCAAAACGCTAAGGCGCCCGTGTGCTGTGCGATGTCAGTGCACGTTAAAGATCCCTGGGAGGTAAAAATTTTTCCGTAGCCCTTCAATACGGCACCTCTTTCTCCCTTTCTTCTTTCAATCCCTCCTTTATCGTTTCCCTTACGGCGCGTTTCAGGCGTCCAACGATATACGAGACAGATACTGCGCCATTTCCTTTCCCCCCAAAACTAACTGTTATTATTCTTATTATTAATTGGCTTTTGAGGAAAGAAAATGACGCAGTAACTGTCTTACTCATCTCGATGGACACCTTTCTTCCTTTCTTCTCTTAGCGTCTCCTTTATTGTTTCTCTTACGGCGCAGTTGAGGTGTCAGCCGAGATGAGCGACAGATACTGCGCCATTTCCTTTTCTCCCAAAAAAAATTTTCAGTTTTCTCCTTGCGAGTATCTGCAGAGTTGCCATGCTGAGCCCGCCCCATACTGAATTATTTCGCAATCGATAAGCGCCCCACGGTGAATTTGCATATAACTCAGAACGCCTTGAGCGGCATTCCTTACTATCGATGCGTTAGTGCATAACACTACAATACAGTATAATTTATCTAAATCAGAAATGGTTTATTTGCAGTACTGTATGCTGCGTTATGTATGATATTACTGTGTGCAGGTACATTCTAGTGATGAATCAGCTAGGCGGTTTGCCTACGCTACAAAGCAGTTTCCTGGCATACAGTCTCCAGAACTTTGTTCAGTTTACTGTGCCTTAGTGAAGAGGATGAAACATTGCTTGGTCATCTTAGGTGGTAGATTCTGGCTTTGGAATTTCATATGGGTTGTTTAAAAACGATAAGTGCCGATATCTTGGCGTTGCGCTAACAAGTAACCTGGTCGGAACGGGTGTCCCGTATTTGCTTAACCGCCCTAGGAACGCTGTGCCGGCTCATGTCAAAATATGAAGGTGTGACATTTTTTACAAATATTCTAGATGAAAATGCATGAGCCAAGTCAGAACATGAGTATTCCTCTACCGTATGCGAACCCTCGACAAATCAGAAATTGCGACGAAGAAGACGGAGCTGGCTGTGGAGCTGTTGTTGTTGTTAGCCTATCACAAGATGGCACATATCCACACTGGAAGATCGGCCAAGAATCGGGTGACTATTCACCTGTATTGAGGTAATTAAAATGAAAAGCACGCGGGAAAGCACCACGGGAGGATTTTTTTTTTCATGAACAGAAAAGGGATGAGAGTTTTGACTACAAAATTTAGAGATGAGCGTCATAAAGAGCTGGACGTCATAAAGAGCTGAATGGAGCGCTTATTCTTTTTTCTTTACTCTTTTTTGTCTCTCTCTTTTTGCCATCCAAACTTTTTACCTCTTTTGAGTCCATGCCAATCTTGTGGTAGAATCCATCAGTGTTGCTTTCTCGCGTGCTTCTTTTTTCCCTTTACTGAGTACAGGTCAACAGCAACCTGAGCCTCTCGATTCTTGGCCGATTCCCCAGTGTGGTTATGTGTCATCGTTTGAAATGCTAACAACAACGGAGAGCTCGCGTTAGGCCAGCAGCCATTAAAACCATCTCTTTTCTATAGTTCATCGCGCCTCATTCTTCGGCTGACCGCCACGCAACATTTGGTGGCGCTTGCGGGGCACGACCCAACTCTCATCCTCCTTGCCATCTTTCTTCGGAGCCCTGTGTCGGCATCCTTCTGTCGGCTGCGGGTTCCCGGTCCGTGTTGTCCGGCTGTGCCCCAGCCTTCTAGAATTGAGCCGACCTCGCCGTTGCTCCCCCGCCCCGTTTCCCGACCCGACCGCCCGGCACGACGAATTGAACCCGACGCCATCACCGACTTGACCTACTGACCCCAACTAACCCAGGGGCCGCTCACATGTGAAGACACCAACTTCCTGCCGATGCTGTTCGGTGCGTCCAAAGACCTAGGCCGTTGGCTCTTGGCGACCAGCGACTCCGAAGGTTTGTGAACCAGGACTCATTCGCTCATCTTTTTCGTCGCCGTGTGCAGCACTACACCCAACTTGCCATCTGTGTTGTGCCGTCATCTCAAGCCCATAAACATTTCATCCGCATCACGGTCAGCGTCTTTCATTCGCAATCCGGACTTTCGCTTGGTGGCCCCGGGTGTTGTGACGAAGAAGACAATGCCGGCGGTGGCGCAGGTCGGCGCCCTTACGCTAGGCCAGCTGCCATTAAAACCATCTCTTGGCCATCGTTCATTGCGCCTTATTCTGCAGCTGACCGCCACGTAAAAGATTACACGGCTCTAAACCGTTCAGAAAAATAGTGCAAGGTTTGTTCTTCTTTCGAAATACTGTAAAACCTCTTTATGACGAAGCGATTTATAACGAAATCATGGATACAACGGGAAGGAACGATGGTTTTTCTTAAGAAGCTCGGTCAACATGGGCTATAACGAAACTGCGGCTTTAACGAAGTAATTGCCGGGTCCCTTAAAACTTTTTTATAACGAGGTTCAACTTTATAACCACCTAAGTTACCCTCCAATTTCAAAGAAGATCAATAATAAACGTTAATAATAACAATAATAATACCGGAGACGTACTAGATTAGACGTGTACCTGTTTACCGCACCTCTCCTGCGCATGCGCTGTGGAATTGTTGGGGTCAGGCGGAGCTACTGCACGTGCGCAGCAGGCGTCCGGTAAACTGGTATACGTCTAAGCTAGTACGTCTCCGGTATGCTAAAAACGTCTCAATATATCGACGTTACAATCACGCACAAATTTAAGTCGTACTACATTCCTTCACGACGGCCATTCTGGAAAACTTGAATTCACCTTACCAATATAGTCTATGCGTCTTAGTAAGAAAACTACGCGACATAGACATGCACGTTCGTTGTCCCAATTTTCGCTCGCAGAAACGCATTCAAATATCTTCTCTACTCAGAGTCACGCAAAGTACTTCGGGCAAATTTGAAGCGAAAAGCTTCCCTACGCTAGGTAAAGCAGTCATCGGGTAGGGAACACAACGACCTTGAACGACCTTCAGCCCAGCCCTGCATAGCCGTGTATGACCATATGTTGTGCAGTTATGTTGTCGAACCCTATACCCCTGACCTTTACGCAGAACCTTGAGTTGTCGACCTTCTAAATTAGGTGACGTTTGGGTTAACCTTTGACTCTAAGAACATGCAATGGGCTGATGTAGAGCCACGTGATGACATCCGATAGGGGTGTCGGAAGATCAGTAAGATCATGTGATACTACATCATAGCCACGTGGTCACGTGGGTATTACAGAACGGCTGTCGCTAGCGTGTAGCGGAGCTGCCATGGACGAGCCTTAGACGCTCAGCAATCGTCCTTGCTTTTCGCCTAATTCCAGGCTTAGACATGTCGAGCCACTGCCAATTTTTTTTAATATATGGACTTAATTTTTTAGTTCGAAAAACGTTGTCACCTTGGCAAATAGAATTGTTGTGATATGCCATTGCGTTTTTATCGTCTACGACATCTGCTGTTACCTTTTAATGGTCATTCATTTTTTATGTGTATTGCGTTCCAGTAACTTGCAGTCTTTGTTTCGGAACTATGTTAGGTGTTTTGTGTTCATTCCTTGCGTTGCCTACTTCCATTTTTCGTGTGGTTGTGCTCTGCACAAAGCCGCTCCTGCTTGGGTGAAACATTAGCACGTAGTATCTATAAATGAATTCATACCCTCCGCTTATGAATTATTTCGATGTTTACTCCTTTGAAAAGTTGTCTGTGAGCCCGGTTCTATGTAATATTGCTTTTACCTATCGGTCAGACGTGCCTGTGCTGCTGTATTTCTTGTGTCTGCTGTTTCCTTTCGGTGCTTTAATATAGCTTGAATTTCGCTCTTAATAGCTCAGGCAGTTTTTAATATACCGACTTCACGAAAAGCGCATAAGCACAGAAGTAAAAGTACGATAGGCTGCCGTCGCGGTGTCGTGTCTAAAACAAGCAATTCAGCGATATCTCTTGAATGAATTACGTATATACTTTGCTTATTCTTCCTTCAAGCTATATATAAAGAACGGATAGTGTTACGGCTTTTGGGTCCAGTGAATTGCGGTATTTTTCATTCCAGGAAAGCATATATCCATTTAGAGCTACCACGGCCGCAATACTGAAGGAATCAGGAAGCGCTATTTGATCGAAACCTTAACATTTTCATACGATTTGGATGACCTTCGAGACTAGAATGCATGAAGCATATTGGGCAAGCATGCTTAGTTAGCGCTAGCATTTAGGCTTGTAATATCCAATTAAACCCACAAAGACGTTCAGACTTCCCGCCATGCCGCTGTGCTGCGAAGAGGAGCCTGATGATGACGTCATAGCAGATCAGCTTTCATATTTCCGTTGCTTCTGCCGGCTTCCTGTACTACCTGGTCTAATGCTTCCAGGCACCATAGCAAAGGTTTTCCTTTCGCGTAAGTTGTTTTTTATCTTTCATGCATGCATTTATGCTAATGACTAATGGCAATGCGAATGACATCATGAGGCACGTCCGGAAAAAAAAAATCGTGAAACTGTTAGAGTAAACGGCTGCATACAGATTTTAGGAGGTTAATGGTACACATTAGTGTTCATTTTCTTTTGCATTCTCTGTGTTAATTTAAACTTGCTGGCTTTTATTATCGGTTTGCATTTCAAAACTAACATTTACTCTACTGGAGAAAAAGTACTTGGCCATGATTTTCGCTTTGCACTCTTGCTATAGCAAAGCATCTTTTGTATGGCTCGCGCTCATCTACAGTAAAGCTGAAATCACGCCTCCTGTTTAGATAATTTTATTCAAACGACACGAGGTCTCTTTGTAAATATTTCACGCACAACTTGCTTCTTCATGTGCAAGGAGTCTCCTAGCAAGAAAGCATGCAAATATACGAAAAGTATTTCTTCTTTCATGCGTCTAGTCACTGCTTTTGATATTGCCCACCTTTTAGGCCAAATTTGTTGCAAACTTTTTTCCTGTTTCAGTTTACATGTTTACTCGTTTCGGGCCAAAGTTTTTTTTTTAAATTTGAAGCCATAATATACAGCCCCGCAATACCTTCTAGCTCTCTCACAGCAGCGAAGTTACCAAGAGATGCGGCCGTAATCTCTTTTCTTCTCCTTGTTTTGATTTACCCGTGCCCTCAGAAATAAAACGCTAGAAATAAAAGGAAGAGTCTATATCCGCGCCAGTTACGCCCAAGACTGTACCACCATTCTGCCGGGATTACCGTCTTTCCTGCGAAGCTTGCCTCGTTCACTTTTTCCTTGGTTCCAGTTCCCGCACTTAGCAGTTGAGCTTAAGGGCTCTACGCAACTTCGTTCTCTATTTTTTACTTGTTCCACTTTTTGGCCTGTCAGCGTGCTGCGTGTTCGTTTCCCATTCCCGGGAGCCTTGTTACACTGAGAGAAGGGCTCAGCGGGGATTCCAGAACTCATCAGCTACTCTTCTCGCCTAGTGTTTTTTGAGCCATTACGAAATGTCGTGCGTGCAAGCTGACCTGCAATAGCAGCAGTATGTTGGCTTACTAGGGTCTCGGTTGCTATATCACGCACTGGATGGGGCGTACAGCAAATTCAAATTCGCACTATGCTGCCACAAACTGCTCACTCTCCGCCGCTGAGGTGAAAGTGGGTGAGAGGGTAAGTGTGGCTCAATATTCTATGTGACTTGTCGCCCTGGAGACGCGTAAACTCGGGACACCCATCTTTTTCACAGTACTGATAAGAAACGTCGTTATATTATTAAAGACTGTTATACATGAGACACTTGAAAAGAAGAACAGGTCAACTACACCTCCAAAAGTAGACCCGTGACCGAATTTCTGGCGTAATGGCCTTTCAGCTGTCGACGCCAGCGTCTCCGAGAAGAGAAACGTCCCGTATGTTTCTCTTGTGGTTGAGAGATTCTCTTAGCTATACTGCCGTTTCTGTGCGCACTCAGTGTGGAGTCACTGCTGGACATTTAATTACTAAAAGTTTCCCGCGTGTCTCAAGACATACGCGGCTTAGGGCGGCTTATGCTGGTGCACTGCAGGGCTATTCAAAGGTCACGTTCCAGAAAGACCGCTATACTGTAGATGACGTAGACAGCGGTGACGAGAATGATGATGCCTGACGATGCAAAGAAAACAGTTGCCCTTCCAGATAAAAAGTGAATGTGTATGACTGGTGTGGACAACGTGGTACTCGTGGTACTTATCCATTCTGCAAGAAACATTTTGTGTGCGCTTCGGCGTCGACCATCGAGCGCAATTTTTTTCGCGAGTGTTATGAGAAGTGGCTCAACAAGTCACACGCCGTTGAGCTTATTTGACGGTAGGAGAAAATTTAATGGCGATTACACCCATAGTAATGTAAGGGATCAGCGCTGAATATTCCGCCATGTGTTCTTGCAATTGTTGCATTTTACACGCAAGATTATTTGGTTATCCTGTGACAAAGACGACGAAGCTCTTGGTTATAGTGTGAGGAAGACGACGAAGCCTAACGCTCGCGCTGGGCCAGCAGCCATTAAATCACGTCTCTTCCATCGTTCATCGCGCATCATTCTTGAGCTCGTCGCCACGTAACATGTGGTGGAGGTGCGGGTTTCATCCCCATCCTGCTCTTGGCGCTTCGGCGTCCTGCGCCAGCCATGGTTTTTGGCCGTGAGTTATTTTCCTGCGTCGCCGGCCGTGCCCCAGCCTTTCAGGCCTAAACCGAAATCGCCGCTTCCTCCGCCCCGACCACGTGACACGACGAACTTAGCGTACGCAATGACCAGACCTTCCGACCACAGCGATCCTAGACGCCGCCTACCTACGAGGACACAACCCCCCTGCTCATTACTTTCGGCGCGTACAAGGGCTTCGCCCGTAGGCTCCTTGTGACCTGCGGCCCGGAAGCTTCGTGGACCAGGAGTCGTTCGCCCATCTTCTTTATCGTGGCGGACAGCACCTCATCACTTTTTCCTTAGCGTTTAACCGTTCCTTGAAGTTATAGGGCAGTAATTACTCAATGGCATCCACCCAAGCGTAGCCTTACGGCAACATCGGCACTGCAACCTACGGTTCCCACTTCGAGTTATTGATCAATTCGCTCTCGCCCTACCCTAAGCCTGCCGTTACCGGTTAGCGCGGTTAGTAGAGCGACTGCTCCGGTAAAGCAGTGGTTCCGGGTTTGAACCCCGGACCAGGCCGACTTTTTCTTTACATGCGAGGCTTCTAAGAAAGCTGCATAGCTTTTCTTTTGTAGCTGTATGGCTGTGCTTGGGTGGTTGCCAAAGAGTAATTACTCCTTTATTACATATTTACTCCACCTTGGGGGACTCCCCTAAACATTTGACCATCCCCTGAAGTCAATCACCATTTCGTGCGTCTCTTCGTCTCCGACCGCGACGATCACTCAGTGGCCCCGGGTAATGTTACGAAGAAGACAAAGCTGGCAGTGACTCGGTACGGAGTGCTCGCGCTACGCCGGCGGTTATTAAATCATATCTCATTCGTCATTCGTCGCGCCTCATTTTTTAGTCTGGCCGTCACGTAACGATACGTTCCTGTTTTCCGAAGGGTGAACAGTTAGTGCACGGGGCGATAACGTGTTCATCTTGGCGCGGCATACCGTGTGGTGCGCCCCCAGGCGTGATTGGAAGCGAGGTCATGCTTGGAAGCATGGACGCTCGATGGTCGCAGCAAACGCAACGTTTGGCAATATTTACCTTAACTGCTATCTCTGTAAAAGAGGTGATTGGTTGGCTGAAAAAATTGGCGAATAATTTGGGATATTGAAGCTCGGCGCCTTTAGGCGCCGCCGCAGCAGACCTCGCTTTCTCGAATACTCCTTATTCTCCTGCTATGGTATGGTAAAGAGTAGTACGGGGCCTAACAGCGGGGTTCTCTTTAATTAAATATTCTTCTTCCTGGGGAGCATTATGCTGCACAAAACGCGGCAGTAGACGTTTGGGCTGGTCATGTTATGTCTTTGAGTGCGCTAGTTCTTTCATAAACTCATTCATGTCTACGTTGCTGTGCGTCTGCGCAGGTATGCCTGAGAAGCACTCTGTGATGGCTGTCCAAGTAACACTGAGTCGCGAAAAACTTAGGCTACTTGCTTTTTCCAAAGTGCATGTTTTGCTCAAAGCAGTTGTTTCGCGCCATTCGGTTGAGAGGTTCCCTATAAAGATTCAGCGGAAGAACACACAGGCCTCCTATTCTAAGCGGTGTTCCTGGGCGTTTTTTAAATCTGCTTCCTATGAAGTATGAACCAACTAACCCACACCAGAATCCTCTTATTTCGAAGCAGTTCGCGTCAATTTGGGCATTATACCCGCTAAGGGAAGTCAATGCATACTACTTCTTCAACCTCACCGGGTGCACCTGGAAGACGTGCCGATCTTGCGTAAATACAGCTCCTGTAACCATGCATTCTTACGGCATCAGCGCTCCTTTGTTGGGTGCAAGGTAGGGCAGAATGTCAGCGCGAGAGGTAAAATGGCAACACGATGCCGCTGACCTATTTGCGTGGGTTTATCCAGCTTGCGTCACCTTGGTGCTTGTCAGCGCACCTGTCCCTACGACGTCACCTCAACCTGGATTGAACTAATTCTTTTTTGTTTCACGTCGCTTCAAAAACAAGCTTTTCTGCTGGACTGGCGAGCCAGCCTGTTAATGGGCAGCTCATTTTATTCCTCAGCCCTTCATTCTGTTTACTTGTACGGTGGAAATAACCTTATTTGTACATATGTGACTTTTATATCAGCTTCACTACCACGCAGCGTGACGGCCTAATGGCGGAACAATCCATTTTCTACCGACGTATTTCTTTCGCGATGCCGAGGAAAGTTTACATTTCGTAACTCAATTATTAAAGAAAGCTAAAGGAATACATTCCCCACCTTGCTAGAGCCGATAGAGGGGTAGCGCTCAGCCATGCTTACATCACGAAGAGGATATTAAAAGAAGGTTTGTATGGTTCTTAGAGGGAAGGCTTCAATTCATATCTGATTACGTCACAAATACAACAGAGTAATAATCTGGAAACGCTGCATATTTACTCGCGCTCTTGAATTTGAAGCAGATTGTTGTTGTTGTCTCGGAAGAGATGGCACATACCCAAGTGGGGGCATTAGCCAGTGTTTGGTGCAGGTGCAAACAGGAGAAAATGCAAGGCGAAATTCATCAGCCAGTTGACAAAATAGAAGCAAGCACATGTGTTTAAAATGATCGACGTTCATCCACTCTCTGTGCCCCCGATTCTTGGCCAGTCCACATATGTGGGCATGCGTCATTGTGTGAGGGTAACAAGAAAAATAACAACGTTCATCCTGTAATCGCTCTAAGCACACAAGTTAGGCGCCACAGCGCCCTCGTTCAAAACTTCCCATTGTCCGAGTGACAGCCGAAAGCGCCTTAGTTGGCTAAAGTACAACGTGGTAGGGCCAATCGATTTGAACGGGTGTGCGCAAATGAATGTGCGACGGAACAGTGATGGCAAGAGGCATGTCTTATGCGTTTAGGACGTGTCTCATTAGTAGGACTGGAGAAAACAAAAAGTTGGCCAAGAGTACAGAATAAATAAATAAACAAAATCGATAAAAGCTCCTGGTCGATAGCACCGTTCATCACCCGACACGAGACGCTGATCTATTCAAACTCAACACATGTGTACAAAGAGCAGTCGAACGTAGCTTCGATCTTACTTCATCGAAAGCCTTACGGCCGTGGGTATTCACTTTATGCTTCCTGCAAGACATTTCAGCTAAAAAATAGGATTAAAAGAAAGAAGGCAATGAATGACTGAGATAAATGAAAAACAAAGCACAATCCGTTATCTAACACTCGCCTTACTATTTTCATTTTTCGCCTATTTCTCCGTCGTGGTCTCCCGTTTTCTCTTCCCTGCCTCCATCAATGTCATCGGCGACCCAATCCTCCTTTTACTACGCAATATATAGCGCTCTCTAAAAAGCTGGCTTCATCGCTGTCACCACGGCATCTGTGGAAAAAACTCGGCGGAGTTCGCTGCTATGCTCTCTGTGGCTTTTTTTATTGGCCTCCCTCACTTACTTTCTTTCTTCGCCGCAAATTTCGTCTAATACCGGGGCTCACTAGCGACGAGGCACCTCCTTGAATTAAGCGATGAGGTGGCGCCTGGTTTCCTTCTGGGTTTGTTTTCAGCAACGCTAACTGAAAGCTTATCGCGAACCCCCCGCCTACTTTCTCTCCCATTTGAGCTCAAGATCTCTTGCTGTAAAAGAGAGCAAATGAATCGAAACTCGGTGCATTGATCGGCCAACTTCTGTTGAGAGCCTCGCACCACGCGGACGCTCTTTCTAGAAAATCTGTCCAGCGCTCTTGTCGTGGCCAGCCTCGTTCTGAACTTGAACTCTTGTTTAGCGCTTTTCATTCGGTTATTTTATTATTGAACGGACTCCAATTTCCACAGTTCGTGATGGTTTTGTTCGTGGAGTGTTTTCAGAACCGCGTTTCATGCTTTCTGGGGATTAGGCGGAAGAACAGTCGTCATCATTAGCCTGACAACGCCCACTGCAGTGCAAGGGTCTCTTCCATTTCTCTCAAATTAACCGTCTCCTTTTCCAGCTCTGGCCACCGTATCCCCACAAGCTTCTTTATCTCAACCGCTCACCAAGCCGCCTGCTACGCTTGACTTCTCTTTAAATCCACTCGGTTACCCTTAAGGACAACAGTTGTCTTGCCTTCGCATTATATGCCCTGCCCAAGCCCATACTTTCCTCTTGATTTCGACAAGGATGTCATTAACCCGCGTTTGTTCCCTCACCCACTCTGCCCGCTTGCGGTCTCTTAAGGTTACACCTATTATTTTTATTTCCATAGCTCGCTGCGTCGTCGTTCACTTAAGCTGAACGCATTTCGTTAGCCTCCAGGTTTCTGCCCCGTAGGTGAGTACAGGTAGGATACAGCTGTTGTGCACTTTTCTTCTGTGGGATATCGGCAGCTGCAATTCGTAATCTGAGAGAACCTGCCATATGCGCGCCACCCCATTCTTAATCTTGTAGTAATTTCCCTCTCATGATCCGGATCAGCGGTCACTACCTGCCCTAAGTAGACGTATTCCTTTACCACTTCCAGCACCTCGCTACCAATTATGGACTGCTGTTTTCTTGCGAGACTGCTGGACATTACTTTGGTTTCCTGCGTATTAACCGCAGTACCAGTCACGTCGAGAAAGTAACTGTCTCAATGCAGATGCGGTTCATCTGCATTATCACGAAGATAACAGTGTCTGCATTGAACGGTTACTTTATCGACATGACTGGTGCACCCGTTCTCTGGCTTCTGTTGATTCTCGGAATTAGCGCAAATCTTATTCCTCTCAGAGATGCTGGTAGTTCTGCAGTGTACAAGAACGAATACTACATCGCCATTCTCCAAACTAACGGCAAGCAACCAAACAGGATACAATGTACTTGAACTTTAATATTAACGACTTGAAGAAGATTAGGAAAAATGTCGTTTATTGATTTTCCGCAGGCTCTGAACATGGAGTCTGTCTTTGTACCTTGTGCTTGAAATCTTTTTTTATCATTTTCATCTCCTTTTTTCATCACATTTTGCCTTAGAGGTACAATGATATGTAACCTTTCTAAGTACCAAAGTCTCGATAATAAAGGTAAAGTTCTACAGCACTACAAAAAAAATGTACACATGTGTAGACAATCTTTACCATTGTAGAACTTTACCTGTATTCATGAATAAACAACCAGCACAGCAACTTTTTGTATTGATCAAGGTTCTAGAGTTTTCTGTTTAACTGTCATCAGTTCGCTCGTTAAAGTGGTTTTTCTCAAGGTTGTTTTTTGTAGATTTCTATTTTCGCAGATTTCTGATCACGATCTCCACACCCAGTACGTGTTTCGTAACATTGTATTGTGCCACCTTCCTAGAAAAGCTGTGTATAGAGATCTGTGATCCGCTGGGAAAGACGATTTGCGTTTCCTGCTTTTTGACGCTCTAAACACAGGCCGTGGTTGGCGGCACACTAAGCAGGCCTAGGGCTGTATTTTTTTACATTTTTTCTTGCCTATTCATTTCATTGCCCTCCTGCTATAGATAAATTAACTGTTGTTTGTTTTGCAATGGGGGAGAGTTAAACAAGCTATGTTAATCGTCCGCTCTGTTATCGCAGCGAAGGCTCGTTAGTTGCGATAACACAGCAGAATGAGATCTGCAGGTAATTGCATCAAAATGCGGCCGCTCAGAAACATTTTCGCTTTCTTTTGGGAAAGGAATTTCTTTCATAACTTAGTTTTAGTTGCTATAGGCTCTTGCTTGCAATTTTTTTATTTGGCGTTGGACTTCAGGACAAAAGATTCTGCAGTGGTATATTTGTGCCAATGTATGTAACATTGCCGTCCGGGAAAATTATCAATCCCGAAAGACCAAACGTGTTCTACTTGCGAGTAATAACGGCACACATACGTAGCGGACAAAAATAGATTTCTCGCATTACTTAATGCCCTTCTGCAGGCCAGAGATGAGATAGCGACAGCTATGCCGGACCATCACAGCCCAACCGAGCTCCTCCTAAGCGCTGCCGAATCGCTTGCCAAGGTGGTGCATTTTTAAAACTGCCCTCTACCTTGAGAACCTGGACAATTTCATCGGTCGACAAGAGCTCACAGAGTTTTCAGTTGAGCAGTATTTCACCAAAGCTGACAGCAGCTGGATTATATTTCAGGCTTTTCTCTTTGTAACTAGTGTGCATCTTGTATTGACCTGCTAGTGTGAAGCAGGAAACGTATGCTCCTACCAACCTCGGCATCACTGACAGCGGCGATGCTTTCAGTTTAGAAGGAAATTCCTCACGCAACCATCCTTGTCACACTGTGTACATAGGTACGCCGGGAAGGCAGTCAGGATATGCCCTGACTGTTCACCTTTGAAGAAATAGGCCGCAACCGATATTGGCGTTAAATAATATTGCACCGTTTCGAAGAAAATGATGACTGGGTACTAGGTGCTTTAGATGAACACCTCTGGTAATGTACGCGGCAGGCTGCTTCTGATGATGAGATTAATGACGCGACACACAGTCACAAAAATATGTCACCCACACATATTGAAATTCAAAATTTTTGCAGAGTATGTATATTCCCCGTTTCGTCAATAAATTTTAGCAGAGTTTTGAGTTTACGTTGGAGGCAGAGCCAAACTGCGCCACGCCATTGTACAAGTACTTTCGTTCGCAAGGCTGAGGATACACTACTGTCGGAGATCTAATGCAGTTTTTAATAAGCTACGGAATATTATAAAACACTCAGCTGGAGGTGGTAAAGTGTTCGAGGCCTTCACAATTCCTTAACGCAGGAATACATTCCACGTGCACACGTTCTCAGTTTTCTTCACCCGCAGTTTCGGCCCGTGCGCCAGAGCAGACCTAGGGCCCAGGTTGATTTAAAATGACTTGGTGTTGGAGACATATTAGGAGAACCGGTTAAGCATTAGGGCGCCGAGTTAAGGACTTACTAGTCTGAAATGACGGAGCGGCGATAAACCCCACCGTTGGTCTAGTGCAGCTCTGAAAACATGAACCGGTAAAGCGACAGACGTTGAGACGAGAATGCTGTCAAGCTCTGCTGTATTAGCATAAAAGGTGTTATACGAACGGAGGGTGTGCGAATTTTGCGCCTTCACTTATTCCTATGATTCAACCGTCAATGGTTTTCATCATAGCGAGCGTTTAATTTTCGTGTCTTTCTTGAATCGTTCCACTTCTCAATGTGCCTTCAACGACGTTTTCCCGCCAGGGTCATTCGATTCGAATAGAGACGCAGGCATTACTTTCGAGCCTTTGTTTATGTCTATGCTGCTTCCTATTGACGGGGTTTCACGAAGCCTCAGCGTTATTTTTACTCCTAGTTCCGTCCTTGCAGGTTACATTGTAAATGACCGTGTAAAACACGCCCCTTCCTAAAGAAAGCCCGCAAAAATGCGACACGTGGATCCAAAATGACCCTTACTGCTACCACTTCGCGGGTTAAGCTGACGTCCGTCAGGCACGTGCGGACCCTAAAAGGCTTTGTTTTCCTTTGAGGAACCTCCAGGGACGCAGCTAACATGGTGTCTTCCTTTCGCAGCCTTTCTATCCTTAGGCTCCCTCGCTTAGTGTCTCCTTTAGCTTTTCGCTTCTTCTCTGATTCCATCGTCTTCTTCTAAAACATAACACACGGGTGTCCTCCAGCTGCAGACTCGAATCGTTGCCAGGCTAATGAGGAGGCTGTATTTGTTGCAAGAATCCCTTGTCTTCCGCTTCGCCTCAGCTCGTGTCTGCTCAACGCGTTGCTATTACGAGCTTGTTCTGTGAAGTGCTCCGCATCAGGGATTGCGTACAGTGCATACGAAGTACAAGATAGCGCCGACACGTGCAATGGGGTACTCGATCTCTATTGACTTTTATATTACGAGCTATGACACAGTGTTCAATCGCGGCATTTTACGGGTATTAGCCTGCAACCGATCTGGATGCTGGACCTTTATATCTGCAGAACTGAGAATATTGAAGCCAACTGATGCCAATTAAAGTTGAGTTCGGTTCTGTTAGCTGTGCTTTTTTTTTCACGCTTTAATGGCACATATTGCGGTAGTCGACGTAACATATGGCTCATTGTCTTTCCTGCATACTAACCAACACGGGTTGGTACTTGGTTGCCCTAATAGGAATTGACAAGGTAGAGTTATATTTGTTGTGATTAGTTAGCCGGATACAATAATTACCCAAACTGTGTTAACCCGTTCTGCACATGCCCCATCCAATGCTTGCGCTAACTACACCTTAATTAAAAATGTTTACTTCATAGAAAAACTTCTTGATGGAGGGCTGACTAATAAAACATATTGCATCTCCCCGACTTTTCCGTCTCCGCATACACCTATGAACCTTCTGTTTACACTCTCTTGATTCTATTAGAAATGTTTATCATCCTTTTTTTCTTGCTCTGTCTCTTTTTCCACTCCCTTGAACCGCTTCATTTCATCCCACTCGTGTAGTGCGCGGCATTCGTTCGGTGACACTGGATTACCGGCTCTCAAAATACTAACAGGCTTCAATAAGAGGGAAGCGCTTATAAAGTGACTTATTACTGTTTTTGAATTAAAGAACTCCCTGTTTCTCTTTTCTGTAACTGCGAAAACTCGCTGACAAGAATTCTTTAGTTATCCCCACTGCACACAATTTGCAGGACAACGTATGTGGTGCTCTAGCACCGAAAGCAGCGCCTAAAGTGTCGTACACACGAAGGAGTAAGGAAGAAGGCGTAAAGGCATAGAGGGGGCACTGAAAGAGAAAGGGGAGAGGGACTGGATGAATCTATTTTTGTACTATGCCTTGGGGAGTACAGCGCAAACGAAAACATGTTTTCGGTGATAGTTTTGCTCCTGACGGCTCGCCTCCTCTTGACGCGGATACGGTGCTCGGTTCGGGTTGGCGTCAGCTGGGGAAGACGTTAAGCGCGCCAGCATGCCCTTGGGTGACGGCAGGTTTTCTAGATGATCTACTTATTGATGGCGGTTTTTTCTTGATGGTACCACGACTAACATTCCAAATGTCAATCATTTTGAGTCGCAGCGACGGTAGGAAAGATTTCGCGCTGATTTCTCTCAGCGAAGAGGAATGAAGTAACGTTGTTCATGCGGTTACTGACGCTCATTCTATCAGGTAACATCTGACGGGACGAGAATCTTGAAAAAAAGTAATAAAGAAACTGTAGAGAACCGCAGTCGGCTGCATAGGAGAAATGCGAAAGTATTTTCGTTTTAACGTCAGCAACTTTTTTTTCAAATCATCGCTTTCACGTGATACTTATCGCGTAACCATTGAATTATATCGACAACATTTTGTAACTCACTATTGTCACATGACACTTATCACGCGACCATTGGATGATGTCAGAAATTTTTTTGCAAGTCATCATTGTCTAACATCAGCACACATCCCCACAGCCGCCAAGTTGGCTCAGTACCCGGTTTGGCACTTTTAAGGCAAGACGTAGAGTACTGTACTTTCACGCCGCCGCGGTGGCTGAGTGGTTATGGCGCTCGGCTGCTGGCCCGAGAGATGCGGGTTCGATCCCGGCAGTGGAGGTCGAATTTCGATGGAGACAAAATTCCAGAGGCCCGTCTACTGTGCGATGTCAGTTCACGTTAAAGAACACCAGGCGGTCTAAATTTCTAGAGCCCTTCACTACGGCGTCCCTCAGAGCCTGAGGGCGTTAAACCCCCCTAAACCAGTGCACACACCCCACCACACTTCACCATCGTACACGCCACAACGCGTTCACGCACGCTTTAACCAGTGGCCCTCCGAACCTTATGCATTGCTTGCCCGCCCAACGCACAGAAGGCCTGGGTTCGAACCGGAATGACGTCGAATTCCTTTTTTTCAATCTTCACTTTCAAGTGTTTTTTTCATCACAATTGCAATAAAGCCAGGAACAGCAGGTCCATTTCTACCGGCGTACTTTCTATTTACAGCCTCTCGTGTCCCGTACTGCACCTGGCTGTGCGCTCCACATACACCTAGACTTTTCCGTTTTGTCGTTTGCTTGCTATACGTCATTTCCTGTATACCTTCCTGAATGACCGGAATGAAGTGTGCCAAGTGCTTTTACGCTGGTTGTGCATAGAATTACGTCGGTAGGGGGCAGGAGCTATTCGTGTCCGTACATTGGCGGTAGAGAAATGGTCGCTCGCTATTCGACATTTACACACACTCAAAACGAAACGGCTTTCTCATTTTTAGACCAAAACTGCACATGAGCACTACAGGGAATGCGGGGGTTGAGGATGGTAGCATCAGCGAGTTGAGAATAGAACACTTTGAGTGCTTGGATTTAACGCGGAATTCCTACTCCGTCGATAGCTGCAGCCTACCAAATATTACTTACTAACCAAACTAGCTGCAGATAATAAGTCGTCTCATGTTTCTAAAGGCAGTGTTACATATTTTCCTGTTATCATCAAATTTAGTTGCAGAGTGTTTGCACTGATCTAATTCGCTTCAAACACCGTTTGTGAAATCTTTATGAACGCCCCCCTCTCGGGCTCATGTTATACCTGAATGGCACGTGTTTAAAACTCACGTCAGCGTAGCCGTGTGCATTGTGTTTTCGACATCACATGTGCATGATTGCATTGTAACATCAGCACCTTTTTGTTTTTTCTCCTTCCCCTGTCTTCTGGTGTGAATAGCTGGTCAGACACACCTGCCTATAGCCGACATCTCAAATTTATTGATTTTTTTCTCACTCTCTCCATGACGTCTTTCAAAAATTAAACCCCATGGTACTTGTGTTTTGCTGGCACACTCAGTGACAGCCACCTCTTGTCCAAAGAGGCTTTGAAAAGTGTGAAAGCCTAAAAAACGTGAATCTAGCCTCACCGGGTTCATTGAAATGGCTTTAAAAGCTTCCCGAAGTGCTTTCTCTTGTTCCCTTACTCACGGTGGGACAGACCCGCACTGTCCCTAAAAAGAAAAGGTATCCCATGCCCACGCTGAATTATTCCCACTCTTTTCGGCTGCAGTTTTTGAGATAACTCGGAACCCGGCTTAAACAGTGCATTAGCAAGAAGCTTAACTAGCATAAGCAGATGCTAAGTGTCCAGCTAAGAGACCCCGCGGAAGACGCACTTGTTTTTCACGTACTAGCCAGGCAGAAAACGCGCAAAAAGGTTTACGTCCGTTCTTCCACCGTCAGCTGCAATTAAACCTTTTCGTTTGCAACAACTGGAGCTTCGCCAGACCTTATATTAGTTTATGATTCATTATGATTGGATGAGAATCATGGGATGAACGATATTCGCCTCAAGTTGGATAAAAGGAATGGAGTCGCTTTGCCGATGGGAACCCGGTGCGGTAAAGGTTTTTATGCAGCAAATCGCTTGGGCCACCACTTAACGCTTTATATCTTCATAAATTATGGCAAATAATAACTAATATAATTAACATTAGAAGTGCTTTTTTTAATGTTGTGAACCTTCAAGAAACTGAACAATTTGTTTTGCTGGATAACGAGCAAGAAAGTTTTTGCTTTTTATTTTTCTTCTATATGTGGTAACCGGATTGAGCAAAGCTAAAAAGCTAATTCACAGTCGACACTCCCTTAGCACCAGGCGTTAAGCCTGATGCTCTGCTAAACAATTTGTTTTGCTGCATAAGAGCAAGAAACTATTTCCTTTTTAGGTGTGAAAGCACTATTCCCATGGGTAAACGCTGAGCAAGGCCTTGCGATGTTTGTGGACTTGTGTCAAGTGAAAGAAATAAATAAACATAAATCGAATAAATATCCGCGACTAGGATTCGAACCCGCGGAGGGGCGAACAGATCAGCATTGCGCGCAACTGCGTGAGAACAGTAGGACATCCCCGCAGCTGAACACGCCTCTCATTAAACTGCAAAAGATGCTAGTTTGTGCATTCCACATCGTCTTCTTCGTCAACTATTATTACTATCAAACTGATATTCATCCTAACATTCATCAGTTATAGGAACACCTCAAAGGCGTGCGTTTCGCGTCCTCTGATGGTGTCACTGATGTAATGGTGTGGTCAGTAGCCGGTTTGACACTTTTACGGCAGGACGTAGAGTACTGTACTTTCACGCCACCGTGGTGGCTCAGTGGTTATGGCGCTCGGCTGCTGACTCGAAAGACGTGGGTGCGATCCCGGCCAGGCGGTCGAATTTCAATGGAGGCGAAATCTCAGAGGCCCGTGTACTGTGCGATGTGAGAGCACGTTAAGGAACTCCAGGTGGTCGAAATTTCCGAAGTACTTCACTACAGCGTCCCTCACAGCCTGAGTCCCCTTGGGAGGTTAAAACACAATAAACCAATAAATCTACAATGTACTTTCATCGAAAATCCGTCCCCATTGGCGTGAAATGCTTGCAAATGTGATGCGTCCTTGAGAGTAGGATACTTCTGCCCTTCGCTTCAGCGTAATGTATTTTATTTCGTTTGTCCAATGAAGAAGTCGGAGCCTGGGATCCAATATTGCATGAGTGCTTGATGTTCTTCGACCACTTGCACTTAAGAGCTCTTTGGAAATAAAATCTCATTTAAGAGTGTTAGTGCATTGTCACTTTTTCAATATCGACCGTATTCGCGAGCTATCTTTGCCGCTTAATACACCCTTGCTAACTACAAGATATTGATTTACCGTCTACATTCATTCCGTCTGCTTTAATATAAATAAATCTGGTAGAAACCGGTCGAAGTAAGTGGCTGAAAGAAATGAAAAGTATGCAGTGTAAAGTAAAATGCTCAGCTCAGAACAGCCGAGAACTTATTAGCATATTCAGAAACCACCTGACCGGAAGTGATTGTGAACGCTCCTCTCTCTCTCTCTTCTTCTTCTGTCACGTTTTGCTTCCTGGCCCGTTTTAAAAATGCAGAGCACATACACTATCAGCCTTAGATTAACTACACTCTCGCTTTAGGAACCAAAAATGGAAAGAAAAACTGCTTCGCCAGCTCCCTTCCGCCGGAAATTTCATTCGAGAACTTTATTTCTCGCCTGAACGGGGGGCCTAGCCCGGCCCTGTCTCGTAAGGAACACTGGGTTGTTCGTTTTCCACCCGTTGACTCTGCAGCCCGTCGCGAAATGTAAATGAGTTAGAGTTATTCCGTTTGTCTTTCCTTCTTTCTCTCTGCAGTGTTGGGACTTTGTTCGCAACTTTCTTCTCGCGCTTACACCTTTCATGCTCCACTGATTTTAGTAAGGGGAGGGTGGCCTTGATCAAACAGTTCTCTACGAAACATCGAAACCTTCCTTCGAGCGCATGTTAGAGGACTGAATAATAACCCGGAACGCAAAGATCTGTGTGGATTTTTGCCTTCGCACTTGATTATACAGTGTGCTTCAAATTATTCGATGCACATTTTTCTTTGAAAAGCGGGCAAAGGTGCGTCTGTGCGGTCGGTGCACGTTGATGATACGGCATGTCGTATAATATTCAGGTAATAGAACAGAAAAATTAATAACTAACTAAAGTGATAAATTTTTAAATTTTGGTTTTAAAGCTCAAGTTTATGTACAGAAGCTGAAGGCGTGCAAGATCGAAAGCGAACCCTGCTGGTAAAATTTCAAAACCAACATCGTACTTGGAGATATGCAGCTTAGAAAATACGCGTATGACAGCTCATTTTAGTTGGCCTTTCAGTGTTACATATTGCTAAAAATGGCTTTGATGCGCGTGGTATCGTCTCGGGCAGCACGTCAACACCATCTGCGTCCAAATAACATAATCTTCCTCTGTATTTTATTTAAAAGACGCCAATTTCAACACTGCAAAGTGTGAAAGCCAGATTAAAAAACGTTCGAAAGCGATTTTTTTCTCGTTCGATATCTCACCGGACAGTGCCAATTCTGAAATTTCATAAACTAGGCTCACCTTCGATTTTGACAGCCTTAAATTTCGAAATATAACACTGAGCCTTTAAACTAAACGCAAAAAAATTTATCAGGTATTTTATTTGGTCATTAGTCATTTTATTGCACGCTATCATGTAAACAATGTCCGCCTTAGCATAAAATCAACATATAGATTCCACACACTAATTACATTTCACAGCTTTTAAAACAAAATTCTGTTTTGAACAATTTGAAACAATCGGTAGGCTGCACAAGCACGCAATAGAAGTTTAGAGGAATGAGGTTTTTCTATCCTATAGTCAACACATCGTGTGGTAGGCTTGTTGCTTCAGTCGTGGCGATTTTGTACTTCGTAGTGTTTCGAAGCTTGTGCTTCACTTTTTCTACGCAGTTGTTCATCTTCTCGGTTAACAATGTATCTCTGAGAATAAACACTTCACTGTTATCGCCATGCGGTTGTACTCCATTGGTTCGTATTTGCTGGCCTCCAAATTCGACGAAAGCTCAAGCTTCTCTTGTTGCTTAAGTCCGCTTCAGTCGAACACTCCCTCATTAAGTATATCGTTTCTCGCAGATGACATAACGCTTCGAACGTAATACTTTTCGGAGGTTTGAAAAACTAGAAAAATAAACAGTTTTGAGTTTTAGCTTCAGCATGCTACTGAAAACTCAACGTGTAAAGAAAGGGTCGACCTGCTGTGCAAATAAGAAAGTATATCATTATTTTAGCAGTTAAGCAATGAACGCGGAATACAATGAAACACTGTTGACAACGAAAGCAGCTCACGCAAAGCCCCTAAGTGAAAAACAAAGTATGTGTCACATATTATGTACATTTGCGAACAAAAACAAGAGAAGCAGTGTGCACAAAAGCGCTATTCAGTAAGCATTTTGGAAGAATATTCTGAGTTTTTTTTCTTTGCCTTTCATTGAGATATTAAAATACAAAAAAAGTATTTTATTCTTTCATTCTAGATACTCTTGAAAATGATTGTTTATTACTTGCTTTTCTTTTCAGCATCCTCCAAGACTACCTGAGTTTTCTAATCTTTTCGCTGACGGCGCGCCTCCTTTAATCCCTGCATTTCCACACTGCTTTAATTTTCGCTTAAACGGCTGTTCCTCGCCCCTCCCGTGCAGTTACTACCTGCTTATTAGATTCTCTGCAACGTCACTTCAGGTGCGCCTTTTACGCCGCAGGACACCTTGCTGTCATCAGCGCTTCCTCATCCCATTAAATCACCCTTGCCGCTTGTCGGGGAACGGTTGCGCCAGTCCGCTGTCTAGCCAAAGCTGTTAACAATAACCGTCAGTTATGTTTTCTTCTCTCTCTTGCCGAGAGAGCTTCCCCATAGCGGGACTTTGACACTTTTATTCCCACGTAAATTAGATTCCAAACTTTATTATCAAGTTACTGCGACTAAGATCAACTTCACAGGCGTGCGTATCTGCACGTTGTCTGTTCTCTCCAGTGTATTCGTGTGTGTGGGTGTACGTCTGACTGCGTCGTGTCTAATGCTGCTTTTATTCTGTAGTAGAGCATGACATCAGTCCTGGGTAATATTCTGGCTACTTAGTGCCGCAAAACCCAATTCGAGATAACGTGCATAGCAACGTCGACTCCATCTACTCCCACACGCTGCGCGGGTAAAGTGAGGAAAAATCTTCCTCGACGCCCCCACAATGCACTCTCGTCGTACGACACGCCCCCCCCCCCCCCCTCCACAAACACAGAACATCAATGCACGCACACGGGCACGTTAATTTTCTTTTTCCTGGGGCAAAAACGCAAGGCGTAATAAAAATATGAACCTCTTTTCGCCTTACGAATGGAGAAAACTGTATTTTCCACTTATTTGATGTGTTTGTTACCCTCACTGGTCACTGGGCCCCTTGGTCGATCCACTGTCCAGCATGCCGCACTTGACAGCTGCCATCATGGCTCGGCGTACGAGAAATCGTTGCACTTCCACGTCCTAGCTGGCCGGCAAGTGCTCCCACTGCGTCGCACTTGGGTTGTCTATTCTTGCGTCCAAGTCTGTCTTAGGGCAGGTTTATGTTTACCCTGACAGCCAGACATTTGTCTACGTATTGTGTAGGGAAAATCTTGTGCAGTTTGCGTAGATGTGGGTAGGCATCGGTTTGCGGTCTCCGATAGTCTACCGCCCATTCTTTGGTTAGCTTTTTGTGTGGGGTTGAATAGGAGTTTCTGCTGACCCCTTTAATGGTCGAGTATGTCTTAGTACGTGGGGGTAACAGGGTCAAAGGTGCCCGTGGTGCAGAATGTTGTGGAGAATTATGTCGCAATATTGCCCTTCGCTAGATGTGAAGTTGGCAGCCTGGCTCTTAATTCATTTCTTGGCTTACATTCGGTGCCCGGATGTAGTGACAGTTTCAAAACGGTAGGAGTAAAAACAGCGTTCCAGCGGTAGTGTCATATTTGCAGTCTGCCGTGAAAGTTTATGGAATGAATTCTGCCCAGGAACAAATTCAGGGTGGCGCTGACTCCCGACGCGGTACATGGTGCCTCAATCCAGCTGCATCGAATCACCCATTGCATCGATGCAAGGAAGCTGCGTCGAGCGACCCTCAAGCGGTAACATGATTATGATAACATCGGACAAACATTGCACGTTCTCTAAGGATAGCGGAGGTTTAGGCGTTTGAATTAACGAGCAGAAACAATTTCGTCTTCCACACATCGATATCCCGGTAACTTTTGGGGCTGGTTCTACCTGCATGCCTTCGTTGCAGCAGGGTGCACCCATTCTTACATAGAAGTGAGAAATTACCGAGAAATGTTCGGATAGTATTGGGAACAATTGCGCCACCTAGCTTTCACCCCCTGCGGGTGGCACTTGAAGGATCCAAGAAATTTTGCTCTTTTTCCCATGGTTGTTTACACACAGCGCACATGTTCGTTACAGCAACGGCTCTATGATGAAAATTGTCTTAAATAACCAGAGTCGGTTCCTTCAGGTGTTGTGACGCAGAACTTAGTTTATCTGCGGACCAGCGAGAATGTGTGATTGCAAGTCGGCATGGCCCACTGCACAGACCACAAATGGCGCGCCTTAGCAATTTCTCCTACGAGCTCATGGCATTGGATTTGTATCAGCTCATGTGGTAGTTTAGTTTTGTTTGTTGTATTGTATTGTTGCAATATTTGTAACAACGCTTCCTTTAGCCAATGCCTAATGGTACGCTTTAGGGCTTTTTTTGTTTGTAAAGTCTACAATCATTTTATGTGAATGGAAATCTAAGTACACACAGGCTGCGTAAAGCGAAATATTTTCCGGCTTCTCTCTGAACCGCGCATATCATGTATGGATATCAATAAATTCTATTTTATTTCATTCGGTGTTCGTGGAAGCACAGATTACTCCATTTCAAAGAATCAAGCACACTAATCAGAGTTGTTAGGTGCATTTCGAGTCGTCCGCGGTTATATCGCACAGGTTTGCATCTATAATGGTTTTAGAATTCGGCTCCGCGTGAGAGCCATCTTAATTTATCTGTACATTATCGCCCTACATTCCTGCAATCTGAAGGAGTAAACACAATCTCTAAGTATAAATGTTGTTCATCAGACCTTGCCGATTTTTCGCATTTACTTTTACGCAAGGATCTCTATGAATTATTTTGAGGTTACATTTTAGTGAAAGCTTTGTAAGCGTGTTTGACGAGTCCTTTTTAGTGCTGACTGCAAGGAAACCGGAGAATACAGTGAGTGCGTCAGTATATTGACGTGTTCAGTCAGTAGTACCAATGTACGCGTTTTTACTTTGCCTTTAAGCTCTTTTTTGTCGTACCAGCTTAGTGCGTTTTCCAGGCTTCGGTCAATGCTAAATATAATGAGGAAAAAAAACGCAACCACTGGTTTGGCAAACTACCACCGACATACTTTAGGGAGAGAACAGCGCTCGCAAGCAGCAGACCTGCATTAAGCAAACTTGCGTGCGGCTGGTGGTCGATTTGGTATCGCACGTTTCTTGCTCTTGCGGAGTGGAGCAAACAGCTATTCGCGCCCGTCCTCGATGCAGGTTTTACCGTGCAAAAAGGCTGCGCATATATCCTCCACCAATATAGGAACATTCAGTGGACGTGATTTCTGCGCGGTTAACGGGCCGCAATATTCTCTGAGTGCTGCTACACATCATGGCCAGATCATTACAGAAACTGCCGTGCTTCGCTTCAAACGTTATGCTCTTATCTATGAATATTTTGCTCGTGATGTTCCGCACTTCTCAGAAAAGGCGAAAGAGCATGCTTGTCAATTTACCTGACAGTACCGCAAATGACTGTTTAAATCTTGAGGCAAGCAACGGTAATGAGGTGATTACTGGCAGGAGCGGATTATTGCGCACTGATTTAGCGATGCTTTGTGTTACCCTTTACGAACCGGAAATTAACTAGCGATAAAGAAATCGAAGCTTCTAGACAACCGTCACTACATTGCCTTTTTCTGTCGCCCTGATATTTCCTTTTTACGCTATATGCTGCCTTCAAATTGTGTTTTCTTAATGCTTGGCTTCTGTCTCAATAATAAAAGGTAGCGGCATTTTTTGTTTTCTCATATATCTCAGCTAATGTTTTATGTTATTCATCCTTACTAAGCCTGGAGACCAACTCCCGGCACGCCAGTGTTTCTCTCTTATAGAGTCGGTTTTCAAGGACGTCTGTTTTATAGAATCGTTCAGACTGCTCGCAGTTCCAGTACAGTTCACGTTCTTCTAAAACCTTGCTAATGTGGGCCAAGGGAATAAGAGAGCAATCGCCTTTGGTATATTCGACACAAAGGTCTGCATTAGATATGCAGAATAGTTGTGAAGTACCCAACCATAACATTTTCTCGTGTGCGCACAAGCGGGGTTTAAGCAACCAGTCATTAGCTCACGAGACAGTGTGGTTTCACGGTACCGTGCACAAGCCATGTTATATTTTGCTAAAACCACGACACAAAAGAGAAGAACACATAGCACAGGACGAGCTGTTCTCTATTCTCGTCCTATTCTATGTGTTCTTCTCTTTTTTTGTTGTTGTTTTAGAGCAGTATAACATGCCTTGTGTAGACAATCACCAACCAGCCTGACAAAAGATTTTGTTAAAGCATATTTCACAGTAGCCGCCGTCATAGCGGTAGATAAAGAAGAGAACAAAAAATTGCCCTCACAGCTGTTCGAAACGCGATCTTCAATGTTCTAATTCTAATCTTTTCTGTGCAGTTCATGGCGTCAAGTAAGATGAATGTGATATCAGAATGCCAACTACAACAAAAGTTAGCTCCTTTAGAGGTTGAGGGCCGCCTAACGAAAGAAAATGCGCTGTGACTACCACGCCAAGCCGTCTGCCTCTCCTAGCTGGACTGCGCTCAGAGTTGCTAAGTGGAAATTGTGAGACGAGAAGCAAGGTATGTGCACTATTTCGCCAAACGCAAACTACGTAGCCGGGCACTCGATCTGGGCGGTGTCGAGCCTTGCGATATAGAGGAGGCTACTCGGTATGGCGCGCGTAATCCTGCAGGAGTGTGGTGGTGAGAGGATTGCGTAAACACGTGGGAACACAAGCGGCATATGCGAGATGTAATTAACAATTTGGCCCTGCGGTCACCAGCATTGTCAGAGACAAGTAAGCCGAGAAGACAGAGACAAGAAATGATTGCAGAGAAATTTTGCTTTCAAGCCTCTAAATTCAATACCACAGCGCAGGCTGCTGTGTCCTGCGAACAACGCATCATCACAAGTCGATCAAAATGTTTTTTTCCGCTGGGTATGGGGCTCATTCAATTCCTGCTGCGCTTATTCTCCATCGATCTGTGTTTTCCAAAGGCAATTTTAAGCTGTTTCTCCCCACAAAGAAAACTGAGCTGGTCAATAATAGACACTGACATCTTTAAAGGCTCCATTTGAATTGAATCTCTAGTGTCAACCGTTTTAAAAGCAGTGCTAGAAGGCTTTGAGAGCAAGTCTATTCTGAGCGTAGCTCAGTCAGTATAATGGAGACTGGGTCAATGAGATTCTTAGATTAGCTACGCTCAGGGCTCGCGTTACAGGGCAACTGAAGAGGTTTTAAATATCCAAGAGCTTAAAGGGATCGAATGCGTGAAACTTTAAGGCAGAACGTGGGAAGTCGGTTTGTGCTCGCATTTGGAATGCTGACGTAATTGCAAAAAAAAAAAAAGCCGCGGCGGCATTCAGGCTTCCCCGCAGCGCACATGCCAATTAGGGGGCGGCATGATGAGTGTCATCCATGGCGGCGGTACAATTCCAACACAAAAACGCTTGCTTGACAGAATTAAACGAAACCTATGGAAGGGAGAGTCCACGCAGAGTTATTTTGGCGGCATCCGATGATGCACGGCTGATTGTGGGCGAAGGCAGCGGAAATTCGAAATCTCACCTCTCATGAAGTTACTACTAATCTCCTCCGCACTTCTCAAACGCTTCGCGATGAAGCCTGAACAACGTCATGGCTTTAAAGCGGCACTAAGACCAACTACATCAAATTGTTCTCGCTACAAATAGATTCTCAATCTGATTTTTTTCGAGAAATGTTTGTCTGACCGGCTCCAAAGGCGTATTTATATCAGAGAAAATTGGGTTTAAAAACCTTCTCTCATTGGAAATCAACTCATGACGCCCACATGGGCGAGGAATAATTGACGCCTTTATAATCTTAATGGCAGTGCAATATAGCCTCCCTGATTCGCGATTTTTTGTCTCGACACCTGCGTTTTATTTCCGCCTTTTCTTTTATAGAACCTACGTTTTCTTTGAGATTGGTCTCCTTGTCGTTTGATTGTTTTATTTTATTGATAAAGACCACCTTTCATATTCCTGACTGCCACTTTAATTGGCAATTGCTCCTCCGTTTTAAATTCAAGTGTGAAAGACGACCTAACGAGCTTTTACAACTTTCAATTCAGTGCAGTTCAGTTCTTTGTCTACCAGAGAATTTTTCAATCTTGTCGAATTCTTCAAAAACCATTCACCTTCCCTTTTAGGAACGAGCTCATACTCCTACATAGCTTTTGCCCATATATGATCTGCTGGCTACTTGACGGGACTGGAAATCAAACCCACCACGCTGCCAATTGGAGAGAAATGATCAGACTGGCCACATTTTGAGAATTTAAATAGCTTAAGAGTTTTAGGAACAAATTTCGCAGTACACAAACAAGCAACTATGTTATGATGGTAACTTTTGAAATTTGGTTGCGCAACCTGCTTAAACCACATTTTCTTGGATCCGGACATAACATCAAGTTAAAAGTCAACTTGAAATGATGATTTTGCTTTGCCACGTTAGTTTGGTCTTCATTCGCGCTGTATGGGCTTTTATTGTGTGTCCAAGCTACCGCTTCTTTAGGCTAATGCGCACATTTAGTGCTGCTGAACACTAGAGCCTCTTACGCTGTAGAGTAAAGTACTTCTCACAGCACAGCTTTAGGAAATCTTACTTTTACATGAGTGAATGCAGTTATTAATTACAAAATATTCTTTCATTTTTGCAGTCAGAATCAATCCTATCGGCGATAACATCAGGGTCGCAATCTGCTTAAAGCACATTTTCTTGAATCCGGACATTCCATCAAGTAAAAGATCAAGTTGAAATGATGATTTCGCTTGACCACATTAGTTTGATCTTCATTCGCTCATTCATCATAGCATTCTGTAGCAAGAGTTATCATTTGAAACTTTATTATTGAACAGTGTAGTGATGAAATACTTATACGAAAGCGTTTTATGTAATCCTGTTACCGTAATTAGCACATCTAGCCCTGTTTTCATAGTTAGCTTGTGTAGTGGGCAATAAAATGGCTGAAGCTAACGGCAATCTTCCTTGAAGCAAACATACCTAAAAAGTTTCACATGAATGGATTTTTCACGAAGTGAAAGATGACTGCGGCAATTACAGCGTCAGTTCCAAGTTTCCTAGGGTATCGCAGTGAATGTTATGAATGTGTCGAACTTAATGAATGTGTCGAACGAAAAAGTTTAAGAAGCTGCGAGCCTTGATGCTTCCTTTAACAGAGCCAAAGAACTGACACCCATAGTTGGCGGTAGTGTACTATGCCTATGAGCAGACACGGATGTTAAAAGGCTTCTCACTACTCATGTGACGTGCATTCATGCACCGAAAGAGTGTTTGCGGATCGCTGATTGTCTCATTTATTGACCGTAAAATGTTCGAGAGCCCGTTCATGCCCCACCTCTCGAACAAATTATAGGATGCTGGAAAGTGCGGCGCACTTCCAACTCTGTCGAGATTTAAGCCAAGTACCAAGCGATATGTACCCCCAGACCGAAGCCAAACTGTGGCTTGATATCATCTTGGCATGGTTCCTATTTTCTGCGCCGAGGTGCTGCTGCTTCTCTGATTTCATGCTTAGCTCGTTCGGTAGAGGTGGACCATATTGCCTTCCCCATACCTATGCTCTACCAATGCAAGGAATCTGCAGTGTGTAGCGCAGAACAGATGCGGTGGCAAGCATTCGGCCAAGCGTACGAATAATACGACGTGTTACAAGTCCTAAAATTTTCGCATGAACCCTCAAAACTCATCTCCCTAAAAGGCATTCGATGGTACCTTTCTAGTGGCAAGTCTTTATTTACGCCAGTACATCAATACGTCATAAATGCAGCAATTATTTTATACTTTAACGTTTCCGAACGAGAAACTGGTGTAATGTACACGAGCCGTAAAATTCATCCGCGATTAGAACCATGTATTTGCTGGTTGTCGACAACAGTTCGCGTCATTGCGCGCAAGCTTTATTTTCGCTAAAGCTGGCTTTGCTGCGATGCCACAAGCCTTGAGGAAAAGCACTACCAACCTTATAGTCTGCGAACTTTTCTTATATAGTCGGCGTGTGCGAGTCGGGAGAGATCTACAAAAACAAATCTGTGTGAGGAAGGAATTTAGAGAGGAAACTGTGTATTCACAAGGATACTTCAAGCACATGTGCAAAAGCAAAAAATTGGCTGAAGGCTTAGCTTGGTTAAGCCTGGAAGATTGCGAAAGCAATACCCTTGGCTGCGCCTTGGTTCGGCTCATGGTGTGGACATGGTTGCCCTTTGTTAAAATTATGGCTATACATTGTTTTGCTTGGTTTCTGCTATTGATATCCCTGGTATCCTTGGTAGCATATCGTTCAAGCCTCGCCTTGTACACATCATCCGACATAGCGCAATGCAGCGCGCTGACCACTGCGAGGAGCCGAGCTGTTGCCCAATTTATCCTCCTAGCGTGACGTCACATCAGCGAGCGCCCTCTCTCGGTAGCGCCGCAGCAGCGGCGCGCAAAGCTTCACCTCCACCATCGATGCCGCGAGCTGGGGTCCCGTCTCTCGGTCTGTCGTGACGTCACACGGTCACGTGACGCGCAGCTGTGTAAGGAGGCGCCACGACCACTGATGGGCCGAAAGTGCGAGCAGTATTGCTTTCGCAATAAAAAGAAGTTGCCGACCAAAGACTACTTGCTTGCTGCGAATGTGAACGCATGCATGCGGGGTGTTCGGCTGCGGCGATGGCGCACTACTTTAATACAGCGGCCAGCAAAGGTGATCTGTTCGGGCCGTCCGAATTGATTTTGATGAGAACGACGGTACCCAAACCCAGCGCTATAGACTTGCCGTTTAGCGCACGGGGTGTTGCACAATATTGTGCACCGTGTTTATTTGCCACCATTTTCCGCGTGGTTTGTATATAGTTTACGAACGTAGAAATTTGAATCACTATGAAAAATACCAAGTTTTAAAAAAATGCAGTGAAGACGCAGTGCTGTAATAAAGTGGCCAGTGAAACCTTATCTGTTCACGCCGGCCTTCGTTCGAAATACACTTAGCGAGAAATTTTATTTACGGCATTTTGTTTTTCTTTCTTTCCACATGGCATGAGGCCCACGTCATGAAACACATAATTCGTTCGCGGTAATAGATTCAAATATTGTTGTGCGCCCTATTGATTTCGATGATGTCATTCTATCGGTGAAAAGGCAGTTTAGCTAACGAGTGTCGTAGCGATATTGTTTATTGAGCTGTACAAGGGAAGATTTTAAAAATCGTAGCAATTTTCTAGTTACTTTATCAGTGAGAGACCCCAGATCTAACTCTAAGTGCTTCTTTTTGAAACCTTCACGGCAGCCGTCTTCAGTTGTCCCCTTGTATGCTTTTCTACGTGTTACGTTGGTCGCTACACGTCACTAACCTATACTAAATGTGCCTCGTATTTTACAAAATACTAAATGTTTTCTATTTTCACAATCAATGACATGCAAACTTTAGCCACATGTCGTAAAATACTCAATTTCTTTCATGTTGGTCACATTTTGCGCACCATAATGCAATAATAAGTGGGCAACCCGCACACAAAAATATCACTTATCTGGTGACCTTATGTCATTGCACTCATTTTAAAATTGTAATTTATGCGATGCCACATTTTTATTTACAGTTCTGCAAAGCTTTAGAAGTAGCGTGAAGCGCACGAATTATTAAGTCCGCTTTTCTCAGCTTCCGTTCGCGGAAGCTCACAAAACCGTTGAATGCGCTTGAGACCTCCTACCAACTCTGGAATTGATGAATTACTTAGGGCGTCCCTTGAGACAGGGGTTAGCGCAAAGAGCTCTGAAAAGCCGAACGGTGCATGTGTCGACACACTATCCAGATAGGCATGTCTTTCTGGCCGCTCTTGACCAGTTTTGCAAAAAAGTTATGCTTAGTCAATTTTCAGATTTCATCTTTTCTTTCGGGCTTACCAGACGCATTTATTTTGGGGCTTTAAAGGTACTCGCTGACATCAGCAAGAAGCAATCATCTAAGTAGAACAAAAGGATAAGTTCTTGTACAGAAATTTACCAAAAACTCTGTTCAGAATGGAGCAGCTATATCTGACTGAATTAGGCCTGGATTTGAAATTTTCTCGTATGCACGTATTCCTTAGTGAGAATGTGCACATTGTCAAAAATGAAAGATGCGACTTCTTAATGCCTTCTGCACTTACTTAAGTCCATCTCGCGTTGCATCAGTAGTCACACATGTAACATGACAGAACGTTCCAGAGTGAAACAAATTTTTTTATGCTTTTGTTTCAGAATCATTGCTTGAAGCGCCACTTCTTGAGGCAGCATTGAAGCGCTGTAGTGGCACAGGTGAGCTCACTCTCTACAAACTCATTCGTGTTCGCCGCCTCTCAGTCGGACCAGCCAGTCAGCATTTTGAGTGTGCCTGTTTATGCGTGGGCATCCGTGAGCTATCCTATAAACGGCATTGCGCTGTCGCAGTAACAATTGAGTGTACCAAGGCACTCCACTATACCGGCGTTAAACTGTGCCAGAACGAGTGTAGTGTCTTTCAAGTTTGCATGTGTGCACGTCTGTTCGTACCTTGATTGGCCATTAGGAGCCAAACTGTGCCCTCAGCTTCCAGGAACGCAATGTTCTATTTACAGTTTAGGATATGATCAACACGTGAAGGAAAGGTATTTGCGCGCCGCTGGTTCTTCTAAACACAGATGCCGATAAGGTACCTTGCAGTAGTAGTCATGGCAACATTTCACTAGGAATACCCTCAACCGACATTACGCAATTTTTTCAATGAGGTTAATTTTTGCATGCCTAAAGTCTTCTGTTCGTACCCAAAGTAATCTTTCCTGCTTGGCTCAATCTTCAAGACAAAAGAAAAGACGTGAAAGCAAAAGAGCAGCGCAGATTGCGTAAGAAACACGAGTTAATATTATCCCAGTTTACATTCTTATAGAAATAGGGATGGGGCAGAGTAAGTAATGCGGAAGAAGCAACACAACTGACAGTCCCTTGCAGTAGCAGAGTCGACTACCCGAGAATAAAAGCTTAGCTCGTGGCAGCAGAGAATAAGGTGGGAAAGAATGTTAATAAAGTTGCTGGAAAAACGTGGTCAAAGCTCTCGTTGCAAACAACTAATTGGAGGCCAAAGGGATTGAACCTTGATCGGCGCAGGACGTAGTTAGGTTAACGAGGGCACAAGGAAGGAACATCCCAGAATACTTCGTACACACCATAAGCTTCAAACTCGTGCTATGCTGTTGCCATTGTTGCTATACTTCATCTCAAAATAGTTAGCGGTGGAGCGCCAGCTATGTGCTTGAGAATATCATGAGGTGGCGGCTTACACACCCGTGCGGTTCGCACGCTCTAGCAAGCCAACCTGGCAAGTCTGGAAGCCATCCCCTTGCACTCCTAGCTTCCACTCCACCGCAAACAAGAAGTGATGAGAATAGTAAAGACGCTGTAATGAACAAATATATCGGGATCTCATTTCACTTCTGTATTTCACGACCTTGCTTGTTGACTGAAACGAGGCAAAGCCCGGTTATTACTAAGCTTGAGCTAAAAGCATAAAATTGTGGGCGTGTTCAACTAGTGAACAAGGTCAGAAAACAAATCATAAATGAAATCAGAACGGATTTTTTAAATATTGTACAACCGTAGGTTTTAAAACATCTGTGCCGCGATATATGCTGCAAAATAAATGCCACCGCTAGTATGCCTAAAATTATATATATATATATAATATATATATATATATATATATATATATATATATATATATATATATATATATATATATATATATCAAAGTTGAAAACGCTTCTTTTAAATGAAGCGTTTTCAACTTTGAATTTTTGCCTCTAGCAACCAAATACGTTTATCTTTCTATACTATATATATATATATATATATATATATATATATATATATATATATATATATATATATAATTATACGCCAGTGTTCACGGCGCTGGTGAACGCTCTCAAGGTTCGCTTACACCCGATGAACATAAATACCAACGAGAGCAGCAGATTGGACAGCCGTCGCAGTAGCTCAGTTGGTAAGAGCACCGGACGCGATATTCAGAGGTCGTGGGTTCGGATCCCACCGGCAGCATGGTTGTGTTTTGTGCTGCTTTATAAGTAATTTTCTTTAAGCTATTTATTAATCTAAGTACTATAATATCCCACTGATAAGCACAACACATAAAAAACATTCCCCTATGTACCTTGGTTTCGGTGACTGTTGGCTCCCTTCATAAGTTTGTCAAACGGGCCCCTCATTTTCTTTAACTTATCTGCCAATCTTTATATATATATATATATATATATATATATATATATATATATATATATATATATATATATATATATATATATATATATATATATATATATATATATATTGTGTGTGTGTGTGCGTGCATGTGCGTGTGTGTGTGTGTGTGTGTGTGTGTGTGGAGTGAAGAGGTAGAACACCTTCAGTTTTTTTATTTAAAATATTCGCTTCTATTCTCAAACGAGCGAAAAAATTTCAATTTTCCGAGCAAGAAAAACAAGCTTTCGTGCTTTATTTTAAAGAAGAAATGGGGAATAAAAGACAAAATGCTGCTAGATTGGTGGAGACGGTCCATGTCAGAAAGGAAACACGAATGTAAAAAAAATCGCGTCAAGTTAATATTTCTGAAAATAAGAAAAATGAATAACAAAAAGTCTCATGAAGTAAAGCTTTACGCTGCAGTTCCTCTCATATGCGAAAACAATGAGTATCATAAAAAATGAATTCGCATGAACACAAACGTTCTGTCAAAGGTAAAAAATGCAGTAGTGAAGGTATCCGTTAAGATAAGTGTTTTCTTGGTTTTGTTTTAACCGCTCTCACAAACTCTCAAATTGGCAGTGGGCGTCGAAATGAAGAAGAAATTGTTATTCCCGCAAAATAATATGTCCGGAATAATCTATGAGCAGCGCTGATCAAATAAAGAAAAGATGGGATGAAATACCACTTCAACAAAACATCTCTTCAAAGAGTACTTGTTGGTTAAATGAAGTTCGTCCACATTCTCTGCTGAAATATCAGTTGATTCGGTGTAATTTTGTTTCAGTTCCACGAACTTCAACCGTAGCAATTTTGACTTCAGCGCAGATTTTCGGAACCAATAAGGCACGGTTGGCGAGCCAGATTACATCATTTCCAGATAGACGCTGGAACGTTCATCCGCGCAGTTTCGAACGCTGCAATTCTGAAGCAGCGTAGCTTGTGAAACTTCAGACCACCGTATTTTCACTCGCAACAACTTTATTATGTCGCCTGTTGTTTACTTTAGTGCTGCTCCACAGCTGGCTAGTAGACTGAATTTTAGGGCAGTGCAGTGGTTTGCACGCTTTCCTCATACAGTCTCACAAAAGAGCAAATCAAGAACTTGCTTTTCAAGGAAAGGCTAGCTACAATTTCAGGAGTCGAGTCATTAATGTATCTTCACAAGTTGAAAGCCTCTGCGGACTATAGGTCCCATGCAACAGATAAGACAAGCAGAAAAGTACAAACGAACAAGCCCAGTATACGAAACTGGCAATGCTAGATACAACATTTAGGCAGGAATTGCTCATATTTTGTCAACATTTCTATCTACACAATACAGGCGTCAAGATTTCGGTATACGGAAAAAGATGTATGCAGAAACGATATGAACGCTTCTGTTTTCTTCAGTGCGTCAGATGAGTGGAAAGGAGACTGGAGCATCACCTTAAGGGTATGAATTAATAGCGTTGATCCGTTCATCATCATCATCATCTGCCTGACTAAACCCAGTGCAAGGCAAAGGCCTCTCCCATGTCTCTCCAATTAACCGGGTCATTTTCTAGCTGCGCCCACCCTATGCTTGCGAACTCCTTAATCTCATCCGCCCACTGCTGCGCCCGCCTTCTCTTGTAATCCACTCCGTTACCCTTATGGACCAGCGGTTGTCCTGCCTTCAGAATACATGCCCTGTCCATGCCCATGTCTTCCTCTTGATTTAGATTAGGATGTCATTAACACACGTTTGTTCCCTCACCCACTCTGCCCGCTTCCGGTCTCTTAACGTTTATCATTTTTCTTTCCATGGCTCGCTGCGTTCTCCTTAGCTTAAGCTGAACCCTTTTCGTTAGCCTCCACGTTTCTGCCCCGTAGGTGAGTACCGGCAAGATACAGCTGCTGTACACTTTTCTCTTTAGTGATATTCGTAAACTGCTATTCATGACCTGAGAGAACCTGCCATAAGCGCTCCACCCCATTCTTATCCTTCTAGTTATTTCCCTCTCATGATCGGGATCAGCTGTCACTACCCGCCCTAAGTAGACGTACTATTTTACACTTCCAGCACCGTGCTTCAAATTGTGAACTGTTGTTCCTTTACTAGGCTGCTGAAAATTACTTTGGTTTTCTGCATGTCAATTTTTAGACCCACCGTTTTGCTCTGCCTGTCTATATCATTCATCATGTTTTGCAATTCACCTCTTGAGTGACTCAGCAAGGCAATGCCATCAGCGAATTGCAGAATATTTAGATATTATCCATTAACTCTCATCCCCAACTGTTCCCAATTCAAGCCTCGGAATACCTCCTGTAAACAGGCAGCGAATAGCATTGGCTAGATCGTTTCTCCTTGCCTGACGCCCGCCCTTATTGAAATTTAATTGCTGACTTTATGGAGGACTATGGTAGCTGTGCAGTTGCTATAAATATCTTCCAGTATTTTCACATAAAACTCTTCCACACCCTGATCCTGCAATGCCTGTATGACGGCTGGGGATTCCACAGAGTCGAATGCTTTCTCGTAATCAATAAAGGCGATATATAGTGGTTGGTTGTATTCTGCGTATTTCTCTATCACCTGATTGATAGTGTGAATATGATCTATTCTTGAATATCTTTTACAAAATCCTGCCTGATCATTTTGTTGATTAAAGTCCAAGGTTCATTAAAGCTGCGAACTGGGCGAGTTGGTATTGATTCATATTTGAACAGCGCAATAAAACAACGGGACACAACGAAGAAAGGACACCACAAGCGCTGACTCGCAACTAGATTTTAATTCACGTCCAAGCATCTTAAATACTAAGAACGCCAAACACAAACAAGAGGGAAAAACCAAAAGAAAAACGATACAAAGCTGCTAATCATGCCCACAAAGGTGACAATCAGCACGACCGCGAGACTACACATCTTGGCCGGATAAAAACATCATCTCTTTATCAGTTAGTGTGACAGAAGGATCACTAATACAGCTATCAGGTTCCAAGCGGATGTGAAAAGCCTCCAAAATTTCCCGCGTTAGGCTGTCATTATGTTTTCCTAGGATGACGGTGTTAGACAACAGAGGGGTGCAAGTACCTTCTCTCCAGTGGCGGGCAAGGTTTTTCTTTTGGTTTTTCCCTCTTGTTTGTGTTTGGCGTTCTTAGTATTTAAGATGCTTGGACGTGAATTAAAATCTAGTTGCGAGTCAGCGCTTGTGGTGTCCTTTCTTCGTTGTGTCCCGTTGTTTTATTGCGCTGTTCAAATATGAAAAGTCTAAGGTTGCCCTGACTCTATTAGCGATTATCCTAGTAAATGGCTTAATCTCATGTAGTATATGCGGAAATAGTCATTCTCTACATCCATGCATCCCTGGGAGCCAGCAAACCACTCATGGCGCAGTAGTGCAACAGTTAAGCGGTGGGCCACTTTCCTGCGGGGGCCGGTGCTTCCACCGGTGGGGCTTGTGTGACTCAGGTTACTCTTCCTCAGCAACATTCTGTGACAAATAATTAATTTTAACTACCACATGTTATGATGGGTGGTGTGCGCACAATGTGATGGCCAGGTTTTGATGACGTCTCAAGGTAACATAACCCATGTGGCCCACCTGCCACCTTGATTGCTTCTCTGGGAATTGTTGTTGGATTTTTCGGACACGGCCAACGACCCCGACGAAGACGCCGGCCTCGAAACAGGACCCCTCACGCTATTGCGTTAATATATGGCCGCACATTTATTTGATTTGAGAAAACTTTCACAGCATTCAACAGCAGGAAAGGGCGAAATTTTAATGCAGAGATGCTGCAGCATACAAAGACAAGCAAAATGAAATAAAGACAAACATAAAAGACACACTGCCTTAACGAACAAGTTTGCAAAGTCAGACAAATAATATTTGCACACCATCCCAGGAAAAGCAGAATGTCCAATTCACACAAAGGAAATTTAATCGCTGCGAAGAAATAGATTTGAACGTAACGGCCTAAAAACAGAGTAATGTATTCAAGTAAATAACACAACTAACGTGCATGTGGCAAATATTCTTGCGGTTAAGAATAAGGCCGACGAAAACGTATCGAAAGCAATACTATAAATTTAGCGCATATACAAAACGTGAGAAAGTACGCAGACTCTCTCACGAAATTTTTGCCGATATATTTCAGAGCACAGAAACACCACCTCAATACTCAGCTTCATTCCATTCGATCAAGTCATGCCACCAAACTCGAGCGACATTGTACGACTCCAATTCTTCTCGTAGTCAGAGGCGTCTTGATGCGGGCAGCTGGTAAGCACTTTGACACACAAGTACAGAACTGCTTCGTGTCGAAAGTATGTCCTTCTATCTGATGCTTCGCATGAAATCATCCATCAATGCTAACAAAGCTTTGGAATTACGCTACCACTACAAAAGCTACAACTTCAAATAAAAATAATGCTTGAATAAACTCTCCCCAATTTCGCAACAGTTAGCTTTCGAGAATAAGACACGGCGCGATAAGCATCGCTACCAGACTCCAAGCACTACGGTGACAATGACGTCAAATGAACTGAGCTTTCACCGGCTGTCCCAGGCAATTGTTTGCACTGCACTTTTGCAGCCCGGTTCGTGGCTCAAATTCTTCATCTTGAGAGGATTGTCATTGTAAGCATGTGTAAGACTTTTACCGCGTTGGACACTAGAAAATTCAAGCTCTTGATAAGAAAAACATCTCACAAACCAGAGTTATCCACTAAGCATGCAGTCGCCTACGTGGGCGGCTCTTCATGAGAAAAGAAATCTGCGGCGACAGGCTTTAATATTATCGATGCCACAGCGGCAAGCGGCACCTCACTGCGCTTTATTAAAATATGCTCGGCTAAGCCTCTGTTGCCACGGCAACGCAATGCCCACGCACAGCGTGGGAGGGTGTAAAGTGTTTACGAAAACAGCGCCCCCACGCCGCGCCTGCCGGAACGACCAGCAGCAAAAATGTTTTTTACCTGTCGGAGGAAACTTGTACTACTTCGCCCCTTAGCGATGAAAGTGTCTCGCCGTACTAACGGAAAATTTTTTAGGGTAGTAAAAAAGTGTAAGATATATGCACATTAGATACGGTTGAACGATGAAAGTGGCGTCGGTAAATGCTGTGAATTACGAAAATAGCTGTTCTTGCCACCTGATATACTCGAGCCTGCTGGTAAAACAGGCTCCATTGATATTAATTCTGCCTCGTGACAGTTCCGTCAATCATATTTTCTCGGAAAGCGCTCCTGGTATACATCTTTCAGCGCTTGATTGGTGATATTTACCGGATGTGCTAGCAAATGGGTTTGAGGGGACCTAGCTCGCCGTCTACGGTGTAAATCTGTTGTGTATTATACCTATGGAGGACAGATATTACCGGTATCATGCCCCGCACGAGAGACTAGGAACTACCTGCATTCATGTCCACAAATGATGGACGAAGCTACGTTAGAAATACATTCCAGTATAACGTAAAGCAATACAATGATCGTCAGTAAAGCTTTGTAGGGGGCTAGTTGGCCGTACATACTGAGACTGGGGAGCGCTAAGACAAGACAAGGGGACAACACCACGTGTCTCGTGGTGCTCTTATGGGGTGTTGTCCCCTTGTCTTGACTGTAGCTCTCCCCAGTCTCAGTAACTACAATGATGTTCGTAAAATATTTGCGCCCCGAATTCAACACCTTCAGTAAATATCTGCACTTCTCTCCTAGCTGCCGCAAATCTACGTCCCTAAAACAGTGCCATTATTTCGCGCTAACGACGGACGTTGCGACGAGAACACAACATGCTTTTTAATGGCAAACATTGTAGCAGATTCTCTGCTCATACCGCTATATGTCATAGGCGAACTGCCTGATCTCGCATGAGTAGCAGCTCTCCTTGAGATATTAAGAGCTGTCATAATTTGATATAACACTGAACGGGGAATTTTACCGCATATGTTTCTCTCTCCAGACGCAAGCACTTTAAACATAGTCGTCCCCGTAATGATCATTATGATTATGATGCAACGAAAAAAAAAGCAACTCCTATGTCTAAAACTGAAAACTTGCTCCAAACCCAAGGCCCCTGCAAGTGTGTCTTCACTGCTCGTATTGCCGCCATGAAATTGTGGTGTGTGTGTGTGTGTGTGTGTGTGTGTGTGTGTGTGTGTGTGTGTGTGTGTGTGTGTGTGTGTGTGTGTGTGTGTGTGTGTGTGTGTGTGTGTGTGTGTGTGTGTGTGTGTGTGTGTGTGTGTGTGTGTGTGTGTGTGTGTGTGTGTGTGTGTGTGTGTGTGTGTGTGTGTGTGTGTGTGTGTGTGTGTGTGTGTGTGTGTGTGTGTGTGTGTGTGTGTGTGTGTGTGTGTGTGTGTGTGTGTGTGTGTGTGTGTGTGTGTGTGTGTGTGTGTGTGTGTGTGTGTGTGTGTGTGTGTGTGTGTGTGCGTGCGCGCGTGCGTGCGTGTGTGTGTGTGTGCGGGTGTGTGTGTGTGTGTGTGAAAGAGAGAGAACATATGTTTATTAAAATTGGAAGAGTGCAATTCAAACATGAATTACCATATAAATTAGTGTAAAAGTAATAAAAGATTCTCTAGCGCACGCCGTTTTAGAGACAGAGTATTCTGCTTAGGTCAAGTGGTATATTTCAATCAATAATTTAACGAAATCCGGATTGCAATCAAACAAGACTTCTAAGCGCCACATCGCAGCTCTTGACGTTAGCAGTTGGAGTAGTTCGAAACGTAGGATAAATTTTCTGTCAGGCTAAAACCTTTACTTCTAGGTAAAGTAACACAACGTCTCACGACGTCCACTGCCATTTTTGTTGAGTTCTGTGTGACAGGTGCTGATATTTAATAGTGTTTTACCCTACCATAAGCTTCGTCTATTTCTTCGCGTATTCCCCCGCCTACCGCTACAGTCGAGATGTTGTACAAATGTAAAGTATTTAACTTCAAGGCAACGATGATGGAATTATTGGAACGCTACCATTGTCGTACATTGTCGTACAAATGACATCCCACGTGTCATTATGAAAAATGTTTGCTTCCTCATGTTAACCCCACCCTTTATGTAAAACCCCCTACATGGGGTATTGAAGGAAATAAAAATAAAATGAAATGAAATGAAGACTGTTCTAGTGGAAGGCTTCGAGAGCAAACCTGGGCTGCATCGGAGTGTCCAACATTATTGCCACCCTTGTTGCGAGGGATAAACAAGCCTAGAAAAATATACTTTTTCAGGGACTCACGGGATCCCTGAAATTTCTGGACGACTAACTGGGAACATGCTGCACATTGCATCTGCACACGCAACTGCCTGGTTGCGCGTTTATTCTCGCTGTATCAAGTGCTCTTCATTTTACTTGCATCTGCTTAGTTTAATGCTTGTTTAATTCCTTCAAATATTCTCAATTTAGTAACTCAATTTTGTGACTGCCTCCCAGCAACAGGCCGCCAAAGACATCTTGCACAAAGTTATTCCGAAGCTCGTGCTATGCACGTGGGGTCCTGGAAAGGTACAACGATCGTGTGCAAGATGAGAGAGGTAACAAATATTTTCCAGAGAATTGCAACTGTTATGGCTATTTCACCACTGAATCTGAAAATAGATTTTGGATATACGCCAAGAACCCGACTTGTTAAGAACCCAAGAAATCTGTGCTTGGCGCACACATAATTATAGAGAAACCGATAAATGATTGATGGAAGTCAGTTCCCTCCCGTATTGCTCACGACTGTACTCCTCTACCTACAGCATTAGTCGCTGCTAAGAGCACTCGTAGTGCACCGTTTTGACACTGAAAATGACCGCATTGAAATTACAGCACCAGAAGGAGGAAAGCACAAGGTGGGACGTAGAGGAAAAAAAAGAGTGTTCAGCACCTTATGCTTCTCTTTTATTTTTTATTTCCTGTTGCCATGTCACAGTGCAATTTAGAACCTGATGCAATTATTCGAGTAGTCTGACGTCGAGCCTTTCTACAGCAACATTAGTTTGGTATAGCGAATCCGCTTCTGTTAACGCAGTCCCCCTCGCGGTGTTTACTCTTTTCGCACGTGCGTGAAATGCTCCCAATTGCCCAACGTTCACTTTTTGGCCCCACCTTCCTTGTTTCAATTTGGCCTCCGCTCGCTGCCTTGCCATTGCATCCTTGCCGACGCAGTCTTACTCTAAAGCATGGCCATTCTCTGCGTTGCTTTGGCCGACATTTGCCCGAAATTCATTATTCAGCCATTGATTGCAGCTAAGCCAGAAGGGGAGATACTCCGATTGTCATCACATTTTCTTGAAACCTTTTGAAACAGCCAGGAAAGTGCTCTATAAAAGCCTTAATTTCGTGCTCTATCATCGCAGGAATGTGTGGGAGAAACATTTAAGTGGTATAAAAGTGACCGAGACACTCGTAGCTCCCTTCGCTAGGCTGCTGAGTTTGCTTCGAACAGTCTTATTCGCCCATTAATCTTATTATTATCAGGCTTATCCAATGAAGGAGAAATTTCAAACCTTTGAAATTTTTGAGAGACCGTGTCAAGATTACTGAAAAAAATATCCTACATTTACTTTCAATTTGATGCGCGATTTCTATCAGGCACTCATACATCCTCGTTTTTAATTTTCATTTTTTTATTTGGGCCAAAATTTTACTGCTTTGACTCGTCCCTGTCACAAGTGCAGCAAATCAGTATGTTTTAGCAATTGTTAAAGGCCCGTGTCTGGAAAGCAAGAACTCAGACAAACATGCCGTAGAGACATGCCAGAGCTACCACAACACGCAGTGGTGTGGACCTTAAATACGATTTCCTGCGTTTATTTCTCATACTGCCTTGAGAGGGTCTGTGGAGGAGATTTTGTTTTATACTGCAGCGCATTTTTTTAGCCCGCATGTTTGTAGGCATTCCGCATTGAATTTAAAGATGCGATAGGGCTCGGGTCACGTCCGTAATTATGCACGAACTGTGCGGGAAATAGTTGTCGACAGTTCTTACTAGAACAGCAAACTGGTGATGCTAGTAACTTAGCAATAATTTCTGCCTCGATTTCACACGCTCCGCTAGTTGAGAAAGAACGGCAATTTATACTATTATATCGCGCTAAATTTGCTCCAGCGGTTCTTTGGCGATCGTTCACTAAGACGAGGTATCGGTATCCCTACTCTCCTGTGGTATGCAAGACAATTACTTTGTCGGGACGCTATCTTGACAATCATACTAAATATTCCAACATGTCTCTTGTGCTACCGACACTCTTTTATCGCTTGTTATTTTCATAGCGTTGTTTATTTTAGCATGCCAGTAAAGCTGATAAATACAAATCGAGAGCAGGTGCTTAACAGTTGGGAATTTTGGCAAAGTATTAAGGCGAAAAATACGTTATTTTTATTTTTAAGCTGAATATACCTGCCTCTAGGAAACGAAATGAGGTAATCTGGCTACGGTCGGCACGAGTAAGGCACACTACAGCTTGGTTTCACATCAATGTGTCATCTTTACCGGGCGCACTTTCTCCAGGATAAGAAAAGGAATTGCTTGGCACAAAACGCCGCTTCTAGGCCAAGGCCTTGAGTAGTTAAAGCCAACATTCGCTTAAGTAATGTAAACGAAACTTTATCAAGCACGGCTAGGCTAGCACGTTTAGTGTTCAAGACTGGTGCGATTACTAGTTCCGTAAATAATTATCTCTCTCTATTGGAAAAGTGCTGGACAACTAATGCTAGAGAGGGACAACTAATGGATGGAACCGATAACATGGCCCGCGACATGGCCATGCATGTCTTAATATCCTGGGCCTCGTGTCTCTATAGTTGCCAAGCTTTTTCCCTGCTCCTTCATAGCTGGTGCTGCGAGATCTTAGAAGCACTGTTGCACATTCCGGTGAGTACGGCGTTTCGTCTGCCAGCGGTGAAGATCTCGATGAAATTGTTGCCTTTCGATATCAACCTCACGAAATGAAAGAAACACCGTAGACAACATCCAAGTCCCACGTGAGAGGAGTTGTGTGCCAGTTATTACATCCTCACATGCATAATTACGCAGACTAGGCTGGAAATTGGAAGGCGATTATCTCAGAACACGTTAGTCTTAAGAGGATTCTGCCTAATAGAGCGGTTTAAAAAGAGAACTCTCTCAGTTTTCATTATATACATTTGCACTACCTGCAGCGATTAATATGTTTGTTGGATTGTTTCAGATAAGCATACGACTGAAGATAATTACACTTTTGTACTGTCTGCGTGGTCGTGCAACCAAAGTGTGAAACAGCTTTTGTGTACAGCTCATTTTTGTTTATTTCTAAATTCTGGAAGTTTAATTTTGAACACACGGTATATAAAAATAATTTCAAATCGACAGTGCGAACTGCTTGGTCATGAACGACCAAATTCTTATCTTCACTTAATTGGCGGGGATTCTTAGTTTAAGCCACAGCCGTATGCAGGCAGAGCCAATTTATCAACCCTCCCAAGGAAGATTTTTTAAATCTGTTGCGGCCTCGTCCTGATATCACTGCCACTAACCTTGAATAGACCAACGCAGGCCCACGGCCGACCTACTCACGAACGCCTGCGCACTCAAAACAGAGAAAGAGAGCAACTACGCACCGCGGACGCATTGTTACAGCCTTTGAAAGGGCACAATATTGTCCAGCCGGTAGCCTCGCCATTCGAGCCACGCTCACTACTAGCCTTGGCGCTCATGTGCTGGCGGCATTCGCAAGGCTACTTCCGATTGTGGTTTACTGCGTTCCCTTTTACAGGAGCCGAATACTACGTGCTGATCACGGGTGGACGTAAAACTGCGTCAAGGTTACGGTGAGAGGTAGGCGCAAAAATTGTCCGCGTAATTCTGTGCACTGCTCAGAACCGTCTAGGCTTCAGCAGCGCGTGTAGCCGCCATTATTCGTGGCATCCTCGCGTTGCCGGTCATGACGCTCAGCGTGAGAACTGTGCCAACGCTGGACGCTACCCCTAAGGCAGGAGTTTATTCACTGTCGTTTCTTCTGTTCTTTTTCCTTTTTAGTACTCTTTTAGTCAAAACATTTTTCTTGCCATCGCTCAGTACCGAATGTTGGCCACCAATGGGGTCATTATCTTCATTTCTACATAGGGCACTCACTGACCGCAGCGGGGCACAAGTTCTAGTCACATTTCAATAAATGAAGTTATTCGTAATTTACTGGCACGGCTATCACGAAATCTTTCCTAGCGTTTCTTAATATTACTGGACTATAAAGACTCAGTGGCCGTAACAATTGGTCGTACTTGGTTTCTTTATATAACACTCCGTGCTTCGAGGCAGAAAAGTACCCAGAAGAGAGTGATAGTGGATGCACTGTGTACCCGCAACAAAAAGTACTGCGCTGTCCAACGACAGAACCATTACTGCTAGGCGCAATATCCCAATATGCTGGGCACTGGCGTAGGTCTAAAACGCGGAATGGATTTCCACTTTTATAGTCAAGGCGCTGAGTCATCGTTGACTGCAATGAGAGGTCGACTCAGGCCAGATAGTTGAAGTCCACTTCTACGTCAGGGTGATCGCAGTCTGTGCATTGTCTCTGGCGGGTAAGTGATCCTTTAAAATAAGGCCGCTTGTGGCGAAGTGCATTGTAGCAGCTAATCAATGACTGTCTAAGTTGTGGAAACTTCTGAGCGTGCAGAAAACGTACGAGAAATTGCGTTACCATTGCTGCTGATTTGCCCTTACAGTGAACAGGCATTAGACTCAAAAGCAGTTTCAGCAAATACGATTCTCATTCGCGAATGGTCTTGATTCCTTCTGGAATCATCATTAATTATGAGAGATGAAATGTAATATGAGCACCAATATTCTCACTCACATTTAGCGAGCTTACATTGCGACGTATATATCAATAAAGTGTTAAAAACCTGCATTTTCCTGCAACTCATTTGCACATGGTAAAGTAACAAATATAATGCCTATTCTAAGTGTCCCCATAATCATCACTGTCCTTTTTGCATACTTGAAACAGTGTTTATGCATGGTCAACCGTTCGTTTGTGGCAAGAACGCACTCCTGTAAAAATTTCTGAAAAAGAGATTGGCAGTATTAATAAATAAATAAATAAATAAATAAATAAATAAATAAATAAATAAATAAATAAATAAATAAATAAATAAATAAATAAATAAATAATTTTTTCAGTGACCTCCGATCACACCAAATCCACACCTAATGACACGGCTAACAAAAGGACTACTATCTCATGGTTATCATACTATCGAAAAACACAACGGAAACACGAATAGAAAAATAACTTGCAGCACATGTTAGTTAAGAACGCCTTAAGACAAAGTACTTTGCAATAGCTTCACTAAAACATAAAAATAATATTGCAATTTTTATAATATCCTTTTCTCTGTGTGAGTAATTCTGCAGCTTTGGCTATAGTTACCATTGTAAATTAATGAAGCTCCAGGACCCCACTTCAAGTGGAGGAGAAGCAGGGCATAAGCAAGAAGAATGGGACAGTGGCAAAAAGAGTAGGTGGCTGCGACGCGCAAAAAGACCACTCCGAAAACAAAACGGCGCACACAAAACCTCCCACAATCGCCCATACGTCGCGAAAAGACGGGATATGGGGAGCAGACACAGAGCGCCGTGTCGAGTGCAATGCAGTCACTAGAACCGGAGGCGACGTGCCTGATTAGCCTGGGTCAAAAGAGCCTCCCATAGGTTAGACCGCTCACAGGAACAATACAGATGACGAAAATTTATTCTTATTTCTCTTTAACCCGACCTGGATACTCTTCTTTCGTAGAACCTCAACAGAGACACTCTCTTAGATTCCGGAGCGTTGGGGTCTGGCTCACCCGAGAGGTGTTATTGTACTCCGAAACGGCACCTACGCGCTCTCGTGTTGAGTCCAGGAATCCGCTCACTAGCGAGGTTTCAATCATTGCCCGGCCAACCTTGCGCACACTCGCACCTATTTACGGCATGAACTTTTTCTTCGCTGCGCGCAAGTACCGATCCAGTGTGCTTCTGTCGGCATTCTTTGTGTCGCGATCGGCTTTCTGGGTGCAGCGACGCCCACACAAGCCGTAAATTGCGTCGACGGTTCGACACCGCCCACGCGAGGTCACGCGTGCTCAAAACAGTGTCGCGCTCGGTCAGGGGGTGTTAAGCCCTTGAGCGCCAAACATAGCCCTGCTTACCCGCTAGCATACTCTGATTACAAAGCAATACGAGGATAACCCCACGGTGCACTGTACTCAGACACGTGAGATAAAGGCAAGAGTAGGCTTCTGCCACTCAGCGTTCTCTTCCATTCAGGTGCTGTTCGTATGATTGATTGATTGATTGATTGATTGATTTGATCGATCGATTTGTTGATTTATTTATTCATTTATTTATTTATTTATTTATTTATTCATTTATTTATTCAAGCGCCTGGGTTGTAGAAGTGGCTCCCGAACAACTTCGACCTTCTCGTCGAGTTCTTTAGGACAGTTTACAGTATCACACGATCGTGAGGCATCCCAGGCGGAAACCCACACAGGTACAAAAGCAGAAGTGAAAACTGCGAAACCGGATCTACAGCTCGGCTTCTTCAGAGTTGGGATGCTCAGTCCTATTGCGCCGGTTCATTTGTGGGCCAGGTTGTTGGACATAGACGAACGCGAAATAAAAAAAAGCTGTGTGCTGTGATACAGCTTCACATGGTATACCACCGTTAGATCGGATGTGACATCATCCTATGAGCATGTCATGCCTAAAAGCTGAGAGTGCAGCTTTGGAGCGTTAAAATGCAGCAAGCGTAATAGGCCGCAAGCGTAATGGGTGTTAGAACAGACTAGTTATCGAAAACATTTCTGAATTTTTGTGTCCTGCAGCAACACCGCCTTTCTGTGTATGAGATAGCGTCCCAGATTTTGACCGTTCTGGATCCGACTTCTGCCTTGTGAAATATTTGAGATTCATTAAAGTCACGTTTGTGCTGCGCCTGACAGTCTTAGAACTTGCCTCCCCATGTAATCCTCGGTAGCAGGGTGCTCGTTCACTAATGAAGCGATATACGCTCCACGGAGCCTCTCGGCGAGGTAGATGTGTATGACGTCACAGGCAAACGTCTCCCTACTACGGCTGTCACATGGTCCGCGGGGATTCAAGAGCTTTACCACTTGGAGCACGTACTATGTTGTGATAGTTTACTCTCTTCACCGCTTCCGGTCACAGCATCTTAAAACCGCACACAGAGGTCACATAGCTAATGGGCCTCTACACCTCCTCCCTCACACTTCTCAGAGATAATCCGGGTAGATCCGTATCCCAGTTTTGTACAGCCGGCATGAAAAGTGTTCGGGGTGATTCTCCGGAAAAAAAGGAAAAAAATAAGTTTTCGTTTTATGGGAGTATAACGTCCCAAAGCGACCCAGGCTATGAGGGACGCCGTAGTGGGGGCTCCGGAAATTTCGACCACCTGGGGTTCATTAACGTGCACTGATATCGCACAGTACACGGGCCTCTAGAATTTCGCCTCTATCGAAATTCGACCGCCGCGACGGGGATCGAACCCGTGTCTTTCGGGCCAGCAGCCGAGCGCCATAACCACTGCGCCACCACGGCGGCTCAAAGAAAACAAAAACAAAAGAATTTAGCAGTGGCTTAGTTTGGCTATGCCAAAGTATACGTAGCGTGAGCAGCTATTTCGCTCTCCTTCTCCATGGCTATACCACACTGGCAAACGCCCCACTATATGTATACCCCCACTGATACCTCTGCGCATGCGCACAAAATGAGAGGCGCTATCAAGCGGCTCCAGCGCAGCGTCATACTTCGCTACTGCGCAACGGAGGCGCACAGCTGGGCACGCGCCGGCGCCAGTGCGTCTGCGGGCGAGGCGCGCGGCGGCGGCGGCGGCGGCGGCGGAGCGCGTGGCAGTGGAGGCTCCGGCGTGCCAGCTGTGCGTTATGTGAGGTCACTGCCCCCCGCGCATGCGCAGCACGGCTCTCCAGGAGCCACGTGAAACTGCTCAACCTCGGCCAGTGTAGCTCACGCTACAAAACAAGTATTCCGGCGCGGACACACAAGCCAGTCGTATGAATCCCATGTAAATATAAGTGGATATGTGCACTCAATCCCCTGGTTTTAAAACCAGGCACTTGGGCCACGGACAAGAGCTACTATATACTGGTTCCTGGATGCAAGACTACGGTAAACCATTTTGCTACCTGGTAGAATTGAAGGTACGTGACCCAATAGTAATGGCTACCTTAAGCCAAGTGGAGCAGCCGCAACAGAGGCCATATTCCTTCAAACACGATTCAGTGAGAAGGCGTAAAGTGCTGTCGACGTGTAGACGTCCCACGAAAATAGCCCCGCAAAAGATCAGTGAAACTCTTCTTAGTCGAAGCTATACCCTTTGCGCCGCAGCAGTTAAGTGGCTGAAAGAATGGACGACGTGTAATGTCGCAGCCCACCTTTGGAGAAGCACTTTTGTAGTCTATACGAAGGAGCTGACTTCGATGTGTAACGCGAAGCTCGTCAGAATGGAAACAATTAGGCAGCGTTTTCTAAACTATTCAAACCAGGAATTTGTGCACTGCGTGGACAGAAGCATCGTCATTAGCTAGCTGTTCACGATTAGGTACGCTGGGTCTAATACCGTCCTGCCCTGGACGGTGGCAGTGTTCGGATATAAGTGTCTGGTACAGGCAGAAATAAATTGTCAGCTTTATCTTTAAGTAAAAATTAGAAACCATGCTTCAAAATGCTGCTTTAGCGACGTTCAAAACCCTTTTTGAGGGACCACGTGCCAAGAATAATTGCTTTGTGTCTAAATAAAATTATTGCAACAGCAATTCTCGGTAATCAATGCGTGAAACAACAGTTCACAGAAGCAGGGTGATAAGGTTAGGTCGGGGAAGATAATCCCATTTTTCGAACATTAACAGCTAAATCATTCACTTTTTGTTGTCGTTCCTTAGTTTCCCTTGGGCTTGTTTTTGCTGAGTCATATTTACATCGAGCGTTGGAATAAATCCCTTTGTTGCTAATAAGCGCATGTTGTCTGTTGTTTTCCTACGTGTTTCGTTCTGTTTAGTGCTTTAGTAGCCATCTTGAATCAGTTCATAGTGCAGCTTCAAGTGGAGTAATACTGTGAATGTAGTCGTTGCAGTGAGCTTGTAAAAACATAGAAATCATTTCTATTCCTAGTTGGGAGAAGTGAGAGGAACGGAAGAAGTTAGAAGTAAGGGAGATGTGCCGATGTTACCCAGTCTGCAGAGCAGTGCTAAAGGCAACAAGCAGCAGTCGTCGACGGGACTTTGGACAACAAATCTGGCTGTTTTAAGTAATGAAAATGGTCGCCGAAAGTATTTCTAGATAACGCAATCTAAAATCAAGTATTAATGACATCTAAAAGAAGCAGACACAATTAGCTGCAAGCAACAGTCTTATACGCAAAGCGTTACCCTGCATGGGCAGGCGATCGCATATTCCGTGCATGTTGCGGAGTTAGCGTAGCGTTTATACAAGTAAAACTACGAATTGTGAGCAACCGAAGATAACATTTTAGGTAAGGAGAGCCCACGTTGGGCTTTACACTATGGAAACGAGCACTACTGTTTGTGCACAGCTATGTGAACAACCTGAGGGCTGGGAGCAGTCTTCGTATTTGCCGCATTCCGGGGGTATTTTGAGCGCGCGCAGTAAAGGCTTAATGGAGTACTATTATCTTTAAGCATTAAATCGAGAATACACTAATTACTTTTGAAGCAAGCAGCAGAAAAAAAAGCAAGCAGTACATACAGCCTGAGAAGCCGGAGCAGTCGTGCGGCTCCGGAATTGAAAGAGCGATGAATATTGTGCATGTGAGCCGCGAAACATTTCAGACGTGCTCGGTTTCACCAGCGGCTTGGCTTTGCAAAAAGATTCTAGCAGCCTAAACGAATGTACAATGTATGTTGGACTAACACACGCACACGCACGCATAGCTAGTCAAACATACATGCCGCGAAAAGCCATCGCATTGGGCAGTTTTCTCTGCCTCTTTCGAGCCGCAAGTTTTACTCTAGTGCCACCTAGTGCTTCTTGAAATTTAATTATCGAGCCGGCGAATAGCGAGCAAGTATGTTCGCGACGCCATCGCCACGCCCTTCGCAGGGCACATCGGCGAATGTATTCACGGACCATGCCGCTTTTCAGATGCGGAGACCGCAGCCTTAACATACTAAATACAGTTGAAATAATACAACAGGAGCCCATCGATTTCTGTTTCTTCAGTAATCAGAAGACGGCCGCTATGAACAAGTACACTTTCCCAAGGACCACAAAGGTCGCGTCCTATGATGAAAGTATTCAGACAAAAACAAACGCGAAAAATGTATTTTATTTCGCTAAGCTAAAAGAAAAACTTTCCGGGCGACGACCGTCTACGGCGTGCTAGCGAGCAGATCAACGCCGCTGACAGCAGGTAGCAGACGACGACGTGGAGCGGGTATTCCCTTGTGACGTCAGCGATCAGAGGTTGCCAGACCAGCAAGTTGTCCGCAAAAGAAACGAAAAAAAGTTTTAAAATGTCTACCGCACCTAATCAACTGAAACTTCATAGAAATGTTATTGGACGTGCTTGGTATTGAATGTGATAAGCATTGTATGTACGAAAATTGGCTGCCGTGGCCCAGTTTAACAGGACACGCAGGCCACTGACCCACCGCAGCGGCTAATCGTGCTGGAGGTTCAGATGCCAAGTTCAGCGAACTACTGGTGAACTTACATAGTCATTTCTCGACGCCATTCTGCGAGCTCGACACACAATAAAGGGGAAGAGCTGTCGTCCGCATTCTTTTTATGCAAGGACAATGGCTCTCGCGGGCTTTTCTTTGCTGTTTCTTCCGTATGCGACAAAAAACATCTCCAAGAACTTCTTCCTGTGATCAGTTGCGGCAATAATCAGTGCGATTGGTAGGCGTTAAAAGTTTTTTTTTTTCCGCCGCTTGAATAATGCACCACCGCCTCCAACGCGAAACTCGCCATTCGTAAACAGATTAGCCGCGAACATGCCCGAGTTCTGTCAGAGAGAACCCAGCACCGAAGAAGATTCTTTTAGGCTTGGAACACTGAGCAGGAGCGAGGAGATGTGAACACTCTGGGTTTGCAATTACGGTATATACGTGACGCTGAAAAACAGCCCTTATCGCTCGAAAGGCTCATCTTGCACCCGCATTGCATCCGCAGCCCGGAAATGGTTAATTTAATAATAACGAGTTCGGTGAAACTCCTGTGAAAATTCTATTGATTGGCTTGATTAGCAGAGTGCATGAGATTAGGAGGGGAGCCCGACCTAGGAATGGCCGGTTATCACGTTCAGAAATGAAGCGATAGAAATTCACAGGTAGGAGAAGAGCACTGTTGACGCAAGCACAGGTAAACAGATCAACATTGTAGAAGCCTGTGCTATAGAACAGTTTTGTATATCGGCTAATTTCGGTAACGGCCATTCGTTATCAGGATGCAGTTGCCTAGCATGAACGTATAGCAGCTGCAAGTCGCTGAATGGGAGGACGAAAAAATCAGAAAAATGATCGTACTTGATTTGACCCTAGACATCAATTTGGGTCAATGTAATATGGGATTATATATGTAGCTTCATTAAGAACGCGTATCAGCACATCCACGGCTTATGTGTTTTGCCTACGACTTTTAAATGCCAGAAGCCAGTTCCATTGTCATAGTTCGTTACCCGCCGAGGTGGCTCAGTGGTTAAGGCACTCGTCTACTGAGCCGGAGTCCCCAGGTTCGAACCCGAGTGGCGGCCGAGTTTCCGTGGAGGCGAAACGCAAAAGGCGCCCGTGTGCTGTGCGGTGCTGTGCACGTTATACATCATCAGGTGATCGAAATTATTCCGGAGCCCTCCACTACGGCACCTCTTTCGTCCCTTCTTCTTTCACTCCCTCCTTTATCCTTTCTCTTACGGCTCGGTTAAAGTGTCCACCGAGATATGTTAGACAATTACTGCGTCATATCCTGTCTTCAATACCATTTTTGTTCTTGTCACAGTTGGAATAAACACGTTCTTCTACAACAATCATCAAAAAGCACAGAACAAAAAAATAACCCGAGCTGAAACCTGTCTCTTGCTCCCGTTCTGTTAATGCTGAAACATGGAAGCAAGCTGCAAAACCTGGTCGGGCGCTGTGAAATCATTTGCATATGATGAATCAGTCAACACCGCAATTCATTTTGCATCGTCTTGGTAAGTTTTACCATCACGTCCTCCTAAGCCTGTTGGCAGCCTTGCCTACCGCATCTCCAGCCGCACGAACCACAAGAAGGACGTTTACCCTCCTCCTACTCGGTTATGTGCGCCTCTGTCCTCATCTTTTGTTCCCACTGCTACCGACTATAATGACTTGCGTTTACCTCATTCCGATCCATCTTCCTTAAGATGATTCGTCAAATGAATCATGCGTCCAGTAATGTACTCTTTCATGTAATTCCAATTAAATTGGGTCCTTGATGTACTAATAAATTATTAATAAGTAAAAAATTACGTCTTAATAATGTCTGTGAATTTTCAGGCATTTAAAACCATAAAGTCATACGTATTGAAGTTTTAATTCTGCTGGTGGTCCGATCAGACTGTCAACGCAAAGCTTGGCGATTAAAGAAACTATAGTTTCTGTTCGACCAAATAATACGTAACTTCGTTCAATCATGTAATATGCTATCTGCGTCTGCCTTCACAAGTATTTAAAAGCTAGTCTCTTCATCATAAACCATGATACACAAAATTTTACCGCTGGTTTTTAGAAAGAGCATCATCCGACAAAAATATCTTTAGTATATGATGCCAAAGCGTGTCATTCAGTTAAATATGTAATAAAATAAATACTACTGCATCCCTGAAGCGTAGTTTATGATAGTCAATGCTTTAGTTTCTGTCTTTGAAAATGTCAGAGAAGCAGTTTTAATGCTCTTCTTTTTATTTGGAAGACAAAAAAAACGATATTGCAAAAACATCTTCAGAATACCATTACTGAATCTTGAGTTGAGGCTTTTAAACCCTTGAATTTCTTGGATACTAACATAATATGCGAATAACCCGGACCACCTCGGACTAAATCGGTAAAAAACATTTTACAACTTCTATTTCTTTTTTTAATTTCGCGATTAAAGGCATACGTGCACATTAAGGCAGCGAGCACCCAAAAGAATATTTTTTTTTCCGCTAAAACAAAAAGCCCCCTCTTTTATTACTCAAATCTGTGCTTCACCTCGCATTTGGCTAGCGTCTTCCCCTTTCTCGTCTCCAAGAACGAAAAAAAAAAAAGACCAGCTTCCGCTTGTCTTCAGAAAACATTCTTGGGCAGCGACGCTGTGGAGCTTGACGTGGGCGAACAGGCATTGTGTGCGTTTAAAGGAAGCAAAAGCAACATCCGCAGGAAGCATTGAAGACTGGTATGTTTTAACGAGCACCCCTGTTTGAGATTCTGCGTTGCTCCAGGTTCCTCTCTTCTTACTACTTCCTTTCGTCCAGAGAGTACGTCCCTGTAAAACCTGCGTTCCATGAATGCGCCAGTGCCCACGCGCTCCGAACATAGATGCAGCTTGGCAAACAAACTCCGTAGGTATTTTTGGGCCTTAATATATGTCTCAGGCTTCCGGTTTCAAAAACTTTAAATAACGTTCTCTTTACGTTCACCGGCAGTGCGCCTCTCTAACGCTTCACTTGAGCTCAAGGCGGACCTGAACGAGAGTTGTATATGCGCTATATAAGAATGTAGTTCGAAGAACGACTTTCCATTCATGCTTGGTGGGCTTTAGTCCGTTCGTGTCTAAACAGTTCGAAGGGGGAAATCTGAGTTTACAAGTTCAGAGTTTGCAGCGCAACAACACAAGGCCAATAAAGGGAAGAAGGACGAACACAGCGCTGTATTCGTCCTTCTTTTTTTCCGGGGGGGGGGGGGGGGGGGGGGGGCGTTGTCTTCTTTTTTTGGCTTTGTGATGTTCCATTGAAAACTACGGACTTAAATCTGCAATACGAACTAGCCCAACAGCTACCTCTACTGAGTTTACAAGGCTTGCCTCGAACAGTATGAAGTTCTGAAGAGCTACTGAAGAGCTCTGTTTAAAATCAGATAAATTGTCGCTAAACCTAATCACGAGCAAGTTTTTGTCGTGCCAACTTTGATGGCACATTTTGCCTCGTTTGTCGCGGCATAAGGAGAGGTAGTGGGACTGCGAAGGCGAACAAAACTTCTTTTCTATCATTTCTGTTAGTGAAGTCTCGCGTGCCTCTGTTTGACAACGCTCGTTCGCCTCATTACCTTTATCTCCGGGTCGACCAACAGTCCAAGCAGTGAAATAATGAACCGAAAATTCTCATTCCTTGTGCATAATAATTTACAGAGGTTACATAAGCAAACGGACTTGCGGTTAAATTAAGCTCATTAAAGTAACCACTTAATATATTGTCATTCTTTCCCACTCGAGGAATCTAATTTTTTTAGCTCTCTTCTCATAAACAGTGCTGTCGTTCTCTCGCAGCTCTTATCTAAGCACATATAGCCAATCACCACTTAGATTGAACGTAGTATTTCTAAACTAGATTCTGTCTCAAAAATTGGCTTTGAAATCGGATTAACACTACTGTTAAATAATCAAGGGCGAAATGCTTTGGGCACCTATCCCGTATCGCGGTTCCTAACAGGCTGACACTCGTGACGTTAGCGTCGTGACAGCGCGACACGCCGGCATAGCCCGAGATCGCCCAGCTGGCGCGCACCAGCTTTGGGAATTCGACCGCTGACTGTCTGACGTGAGCTCTAGTTTCCACATGAGCGTCACCAGATCGTGACACGCTGCTGTGTCTGTCCATACGTGAGTCGCTGCCTTGTCATAGCAGTTACATTTCTGAGAAAACGGCTTAACTAAACCTCATTCCTAATTATTATGTCTCTAAAAACTGTGCAGAGTGGTTTAAGTTATTTAACCACGTCCGCACGCAGGCCTCCTGCTGAGCCACGACGAAACTGTGTTTTTTGATACCAAAACGTACCGTGTACGCAAACAATGCCCTTCAACTCCGTAATCCTTCTCAAATTAGAAGGTTTTGTGTGGTGTTGTGCCTCTAAATAGCGACCACTAAGTCACGTGAGTGACGTCACCGGGCTTGGTATGTGAACAGCGCATGCCTCCATAATGATGAATTGATTTTAATGGCGCCGGGGCATCTGTGGCCAAAGAGAACCTTCGCTCCAAATGTTTTTTAGCCTACTCAAGCTTGGCTCAAAAACCACCATTTTTCAAGATTTTAGCCGCAGAGATGCCTAGCACCAGGCCAGGGGAAGGATTGTGCCCATCGTGTCACTGGTGGGCACCCGGTGGCAATGGGGATCGAAACCCGCACCTCCCGAATGCAAGGTAGCAGCTCACACGCCTAAGACACGGCGGCGGTGCCTGCTCTATTTCTTTCCAACCAAATTCTTTTTACATGCTTACGGCCTCAGTCTTCCACATTCTACGGGCGACGCTGTTTGAACGATCTGAATTTAATCGTGTCTCCAGACGAGGCCGGCCTGCTTAATAGGAAATACGACATGCTCGCAGCTTTCAGAAACGGCGCGTCGCTAAAACTCCAACACTGCCACAAATTCGACCTGATTCCCTAAGCAAACGTGGCCGCTTCAGCCCCATACATTCAGATATTTACGCCATCCCCAGAATCATACGTTATGCGACTGATGCGCGTACAGCGATGGTGCTTCCATTACTCACCTTTGTGAAAGTGCCTCGGCTTGTACCAGGGCACAAACGTCAATTGGCTGTTAAAAACAAGTGCCGCAGTTGGATTCAACTTAGGCGGCGTGTTTGGTCTTCTTGGCATCACAACGGCGAATAGGCTTCTGCAGCGCTGATCGTGTCAAACATTCTAACGCTTTCGTGCAAGCTTGGCACGAAAGCCCTGCAGGAAAACACTTTTAGCATTTCGGAGATGGCATTTGTTATTGGTCGAGAAGGTGCATTTGGAACAGCGTCAGTGAACGTCAGGAGGTTGCAATGTTCAGTTTCTGAAATGGTATTCATTCAGACAAACGGGGTATTCAATTTTGGTCCAGTTCGGTTGTCTTGCTGGTGTCCTCAATGCTTGCTTAGTGTTTTGTTTAAATTCCTTCCATGTTCATCAGCATGCAAGTGACGAACGATTTTAGTGAGAGTACAATGACTGGAGCTGTTTCCGGTGTGGTCGGTAGTCATGGTGTATTAAGAACTTGATAGCGGCTGCATCAAGCAGATGGGGAAAATTTTTGATAGCTGCCGTACAACTCTTCAGTGAAATTAATGCGATGAGTATTCTTTATTATGCATAAAAACATGCCAGGAAAGATTTGGTACCCCAAAGAAGCGCCGGCTAATTTTCGCCGAAGTAAAGAGCGCAGAATAATATTATTTTGTAATTTATTCAACAGTGCTGCAATCCAATACCCTGGCTGAAACTTTAGCAGCTTTTTAACATAAAATAAAGGCAGTAGCATAGAAAAACACAAATGTTACAGAAATGAATACAATATCTAGAATACTAAATACAAATGATGGTTTGGTTTAGTGGAGTTTACTGTCCCAAAGCGACTCAGACTATGAGGGACAAACAATGATCAGATATGGACATCGCCTAATGCAAAGTAAATTGGTTGTTGGGAAAAGGAAATGGCGCAGTATCTGTCTCAAATCTCGGCAGGTACCTCAACCGCGCCGTAAGGGAAGGAATAAAGGAGGCATAAGAGAAGAAAGCAAGAAAGAGGTGCCGTAGGGGAGGTCTCCAGAATAATTTCTACCACCTGGGGATTTTTAACGTGCACTGACAGCTCATAACACACGGGCGCCTTTGCGTTGCGCCTCCTAATGTTCAGAAAAATAATTTTCCGACGCTTTCATGAAGTCATTCGATTCCATTACACTAATAAGGTATGAATTCCAATCCTTTTTATTTTCGAGGAAAAAAAGCCAGCGTCTTAGGTTTTTTTTTTTTACAGAAATAACAGCAAGCAAGTATTGATGACTGTGTCATGTTCTTCTCGTAGTAGACCGATTTATGCTGTCGGGGAAACCCATGATAATTATTCAAGATAGATAGATAGATAGATAGATAGATAAAGAGGAGGAGGGAAAGACAGGGATGTTAACCAGAAAAGGGTTCCGGTTGGCTACCCTGCACTGGGGAAGAGGGACTAGGGGGCTAAAAGGAGGAAGAGAGAAGGGGAAAAAGGCATAACACACACACACACGCACAACGCTGTCACAAATTTGTCACTCAATCCAGTCGCTCTCAAGTAGGCAAAGAGTGCCTTGTATGCCTTGAGGGCAGTCGACTGCTGTGGCCACGGACCGAGGATCTTTTGCTCTGTTAATGGGCGAGGATCGAGGCGGTCCAGGGCACAACACAGTGTATGTCTTGCACTCGCAAATGCAGGGCACTCACAGAGAAGATGAGCGATGGTCTCCTCACAACCACAGCTCTCACAGGCAGGACTATCGGCCATCCCCATCCGGAAAGCATAGTGGTTGGTAAAAGCAACGCCGATCCATAAACGGCATAACAATGTTGCGTCGCGACGTGCTAAGTTACGTGGAAGACGAAGGCGCAGTCCAGGGTCCAGTGCCCTGAGGCGGAGGTTGCAAAACTCTCCCGTGTTCCACGCTAAAAGTGTGAGCTCCAGCGCCAAAGGGCGAAGCCCACACGCTGCGTCAGGTCTTGATATTGGGATCCTCACTGGAAGTCCGTCGTTGTGAGCCGAACGCGCAGCCGCTTCAGCCTGGTGATTACCGTTAATACCACAGTGTCCTGGCAGCCATTGAAAAATGATTTCATGACCTTTGGAAACGGTGCCGTGGTACAGTAGACGGATCTCAGCAACAAGTTGTTCCTGTGACCCGCGGCGTAGCGCAGCTTGCAGGGCTTGAAGGGCTGCTTTAGAGTCGGTGAAAACCGTCCAGTCATGTGGAGGTTCCTGACTGATGAACTCTACCGCAGCCCGTAAGGCTGCGAGTTCCGCACCTGTTGAAGATGTTGGATAGGTCGTCTTCACTTTCATGAAGATGGATCTGGCCGGTATCACCACCGACCCCGCAGAACTGGTCGAGTGAACTGATCCATCTGTGTAAACATGTATGCGGTGACTGTGGTAAGAATGCAGGTGATTCAATGTCAGTTGTTTGAGAGCGGGTAGTGATACACCAGCTTTCTTCGTAATTCCAGGAATATAGAGGTGAACCCGAGGTTCATGAAGACTCCATAAGGGTGAGCACGGTCTTGACGCAGGGGTGAACTCCGATGGAAGATATGCGCGATGAGCTTCAATGACTTTGGCGAATGCAGTACGCAGCCTAATTATTGGGAGTGTTGCGAGGTGATGACAGGGAACCCGTGTGAGGTGCCGAATATGTGTTTTCATGGTGTCAACAGCAATGTATGTAGTAACAGGATGTTCCCGGGCAACAAGAACAGTTGTTGCTGTTGATGCACATTTAGGCAGTCCAAGGCAGATACGGAGAGCTTGCGCTTGCACACTTTGAAGAGTCTTGATATTTGTCTTTCTAATGGAACTGAATATCGGAAGACTGTACCGCATGTAGCCCAGAAATAGGGAATGGTACAGTTGCAGCATAGAGCGCACTGATGCGCCCCAGGACTTTCCCCCGAGGAAGGAGAGGACGTGGACAATCGCAATTAGTCTCTTTCTCATGGCGTAGACATGTGGACTCCACGAGAGGTTCCTGTCGATTACAACACCAAGGAATCTGTGGCTTCGCTCATAGGGAATGGCTTCACCATTAATGCGAATGGTGTAGCGTGACATTATTTTGCGTGTGAACGCCACAAGTGAACACTTTTCGGTCGAAATGTTCAGGCCCTGCAAGCGAAGATAAGGTGTCAATATCGATGCCGCCTTTTGAAGTCTTGCACGAACTTGAGTACGGGTCACCCCTGATACCCAAATACAGATGTCGTCTGCATATACCGAGATCTGAGCAGATTGTGGCAATACGTCGACCAGGCCGATGAGAGCAAGGTTGAAGAGAACTGGGCTCAGCACTCCACCCTGAGGGACTCCGCGCGAATTTCGGTGTAAGGACGTTGATCCGTCCGCAGTCAGGACAAAAAACGACCTCTCTGATAAATAGCTGCGTATCCAGCTGAACGTGCGGCCTCCGATCTCAGCAGCTTCCATTGCGTCCAAAATGGCCTGATGCGTTACGTTGTCGTACGCGCCCTTGATATCCAAAAACAATGCCACGGTCAATCTTTTCAAACTTTTGCTGTGGTGCACCGACGTTACAAGGTCCACCACGTTGTCGATAGAAGAGCGGCGCCGTCGGAACCCAGACATGAAGGTTGGATAAATCTGATATCGCTCCAAGTACCAATCCACGCGTGTGAGCAGCATTCTTTCCATGACTTTGCCGACGCAACTGGCGAGTGCAATTGGACGGTATGATGAAAGGTCGAGCGGTGATTTTCCCGGCTTAAAAAGTGGAACCAGACGACTGGTCTTCCAATCACGAGGAACTATGCCAGCAGTCCATGACTTGTTATAAGTGTCCAAAAGAGCCCGTCGAGCTTCTTGGCCAAGGTTGGCAAGCGCGGAGTACGTCACACCATCGGGCCCTTGTGATGATGACCTTCTACAACAAGCCACCGCAGCATCAAGTTCTTCCATGGAGAATAGTGCATCCATCCGAGAATCCCGTGCGGATGGAACATTGTTGCAGTGCAGCGTTGCGCCTGGATTTGGAGGGCCTGTTATTCTTGCGCAGAAATCTTCAGCTACCTCAACCACCCTGCGCCTTTGGTGGAGCGCTACGGATTTGAACGGGTAGCGCTGTTGAGGGTACATGCGAAGACCCCGAATTACACTCCAAACGCGTGACAAAGGCTTCCGTGGATCAAGTGTTTGGAAAAATGTCCTCCACCGTTGTGTTTGCAGTGCCTGAATTCTGCGCTGAATCTTCTTCTGTATGCGCCTAGCATCTCTAAGGTCTAGGCGCGACTTTGTGCGTCGGTATCTGCGCTCTGCCCTGCGCCGTTGTGATCGCTGTCGCTGCAATTCGAAGTCAAAATCGGTGTAGTTAGCGACAGGGTTAAAGGGGCAGGTGGCGTGTTCCATGGCCTCCTTAATTTTTTGTTCAAGACCGGTAGAGAAGCCCTCTGCGCAAGCAGCCTCCATAAGCAATTTAAAAACTGTCCAGTCAATGCGCTGCCTACACGTGGCTGGGGAAAATGTGGAATGGCCGGTAATAATCAGATAGGTTGGGATATGGTCGCTGCCATAGGTTTCTACATCAAGAAAGAGTATAGTAAAGTAGTACAAGACGACAAAATTTTCTACGTAATTCTAGTGCCTGCACTCCGTGTTGTCCCATTAGTGAAGGCGGGGAATCTTTCCCACCATTTTGCTGACCCGAAAGACGCGGGTTCGATCCCGGCCGTGGCGGTCTCAGTTCGATAGAGGCGAAATGCTAGAGAACCGTGTACTGTGCGATGTCAGTGCACGCTCAAGAACCCCCTGTGGTCGAAATTACCTGGAGCCCTTCACTACGGCGTGCCTAATCGCTTTGGAATGTTCCATAAGCTATAATTCAAGCCAAGAAATTTTCTCTGTATATTTTTCGTATATAAAGCGCACGGCTTTCCTCTGGATTGTTCGCGCTCGAAAGTGTCCTATTTGGTATGTGGGTCGCACACTTCAGAAGCATACATACTTCTGCATTTCTCTATTTTAATGATTGGCTAAAATTTTGCTTCTGAAAGGCGTTTGACTATACTTCCTTTTATGAAGGCACAATATCTGTAACGCCGCTGAACAAATATCTGAGATGTTTGTTTATGATGTGAGGTTGTTAGTAGCAACGACATGGTATTGACATTTTTCAGTTTCTATGATAGTTATATTTTTAAGTCTGCAAGAAAATGCTATGGGAGGTTTTTTGTATTGCGTAAAATTACTTTTTTGCATTGAGCACTATTGTGCAATGTGAGCACCAGTCAGGGATTGCGCCAAGGCATTTCTGCAGCGCATCATGATCATCATGAGAACGTTTTTTTTTCTTGAAAATAACAGAGTCTTCCGCATGTAAGCGTGTGGTCACGTTACCAAGAATGCCAGCAATCAAGTCATCAGCTCTAACTTTTTCATCTGCGGGGATCGCATTATGCTACTAGGTTTCCGAAATAACGAAAACATTGGTATCATATACCAAGCCCAACTCTTCTACCTTGCCTGCTTCATTTACAACACATTTAGTGAATATAATCGGACGTTATGTTCTTGCTAGCACTAGCCTTGTGAGGATGAGCTGTTCATTTCAGAACTTTCAGAAAAAAAATCAGGTCATAAATTTGAACCGTATTCTCCCGGTTTCCTTTATCGGCTATTCCTTTAATCCACTGCAGTTTGCGTTTTCACATCGTGTCTGGACAGCAGCTTTTCGGGAGTAAAATTTTGCCCCTTTGAATTCTTGCCATTTCGCAGGATTAACTGTTTTTTATGTAATCGTGCAAATAAACAATAATTGACCGGTTCTCTGCACTTAACCCTACCTTATCTATCTTAGCCACCAACGAGCAGGTCACGCCCAATTTTTCCTTAAGTGCTTCGTTAGCAACTTTGCCGTGTGAAAGTGATTCAGTTTTGCCGGGAATTCCCGGAAAAGCAAGCTGTCAGATTCGACCGCATGTAAAGGCCTTCCAATTCGATCAGCTTCGCTGGCTGTAATTTGAGTGTCTTCTCAATTTTACCCAGTAATAATATAATAATTGGTTTTGGGGGGAAAGGAAATGGCGCAGTATCTGTCTCATATATCGTTGAACACCTGAACCGCGCCGTTAGGGAGGGGACAAAGGAGAGAGTGAAAGAAGAAAGGAAGAGATAGGTGCCGTAGTGGAGGGCTCCGGAATACTTTCGACCACCTGGGGATCTTTAACGTGCACTGACATCGCACAATCGAAGTTACACCGCCGTTTTCAGTTGTTTGGGTGTTTTTTCATGTTAATCAGACGCTTTTGAAAACTATTTATAGGTTTTGTTTTCTGTAGTTCTAAGGAGTGTTTCCAGGTCAGCTAAATCGTGCCTATTTACGTTCTATCTATCCATTAAGAATTTTTAATTTGATCAGCGGATAATTCCGGATCGTTCTCGATGTCGCCACAATCCAGCAATTTTCACTAAGAGAAACATTCATAAGCTATTCTTATGCAGACTTGAGGGTATTGCAAAGGAGCCAGATACATACTATAAATACGTAAAGAATGCTTTCCACCACCATGTATATGAAGGACAAAACGCATGGTAAACGACCTACGGCAAGAAATCTCACCGCGCCCACTGAAATTCCTCCCGTGTTGACAGTCTGTTTGGGCGTTTTGCCTGGTGACATCAGGAATCCATAGCTTGTGACACATCGCAGGTTGGGGACGGCATTGTCCTTCCGAGATTCATCGCTGATATCGCTTGATGTCGTCGTAGTCGACGTGAGCGTGGTGGTCGGTGTCGCCTCGTGCGCTTTCAGGAAAAGAGCCCCTGTCAGGAAGAAAAATCACGTGGTGCACAACCTGCGCAAGGGGTTTCTCCGTGCCCACTCACAAGATCGTACACAGCACTGCATACCTCCTAAACACAACGCGAAACGAAATAAACAATACAACGCGTGAGAAACAGTCATCGAAAGTAAAACCCAATGCAACAGATTTCGCGCAGCAGTTGGAGAAAAAAATGCAACAAGAAAAACGTTCTTCAAGAATAAATTTGATATGACTGTATGCGATATGAATGGTAGTAAATTTCATGCTTTCAGCCATTCCCTACCAATAAGTCAATGCGTACAAACTAGCCCCTTGTTATTTAGTCAGCAGTGCGGTGCAAACGACAATGGAAAATTGCGCCTTTAATTTCGGCCCTCGTAACCGCGTCTTATTATGTGAAAGGTGTTTAAGGTTCCTGCGTTTGTAAGAATCTTTGGACAAATATAGCTGTGCACCTACATTTTATTGCGGAGTAATCTACCCTAACGCACCTCCTTTACGGTGCACAGCCATTTGTTTCGTAGCAAAAAGCAGAGCGTTCGCAACTAATCCCGTCTAATTATGCGAAAAAAATCGCCTTCCACGAAGCGACATCTTTTTGAAAGATTCTAATGTTAGAGAAGCTGCCTAGTTACTGTTTCCGTTGGGAACAAAGTACATTAAAAGTGCGCGAGGGGCTGTGTTCATAACAAGCCTTTTTGATGTTTCCGGCGCCAAATTGAGTCGCAGTGGATAAATAATCTGTTCTGGAATTCAGTTAATATTCTTACTTTTGTAACAACGATAATTATTGACAAAACCTGCACTCACAAACTGCTTTAGAAATGTGCACTCACAAACTGATTTAGGAACGTGCTGAACGGCGTCTGGCATTTTGTGGATTACTGTGTTGTATGCATTTACTTAGGGCTTCATCGAAAGCAAGTTGGACTCTATGTTCTCCTATGAATAGGAAAGGCTACTTCCTTTAATATTCAGATGCTTTATTTAGGCAGCAGTGTAACAGACCTGTCATCCTCGATTATCCCCCGAGGAATTACCAGCAGGTCCACTTCTGTTTTACGATCTCGACCTCTGAAAAAACGTTAAGGAAAGAAAAGCGCCTTAAGATTCTAGGAGCAGCAGAAGTTGAAAAAATAAATAGAAAGACGAGTGAAATTTGAACACCATGCGACAAACCACAGCCGTGAATATCATTAGCTACTCTAGGGTGCCGCGCGGTAAATCGTATGTCAGCTGCACACGCCAGGCACGTCAGTTCTCTGTATCGGAGCTGGAATCAATGCTCGCTCTTCGCATTACAAACAGCACGAAAGCATATGAAAAAAAAAACAAGCGCTGCAAAGTTCGCAATGACATGCATATCACTCCTCTTGCCTCTCATGCACAAAAGCAGCAAGCACAAGCTAGAAATGCGCGAAAAGTGGTGAGAACGGCATCTAGTGGCGCTCGTCTATCGAAACTAGCCGTCGGCACGTTTTCCCGCATTTCAGTCGGCGTTCTTTGATGCAAATGTCAAGGCCTCAGACTTTCCCGCTAGAATGTCTAAAGCGTTCCTGAAAGGCCGTCGCTCCAACAGTTTCCGCGGATACGCCCTCAATTTTCCGAAAACTACTCTCCAAAGATTTTCGTCATAACTAGAGGTAAACACTCCTTTTTTTCACGATAAAGAGCATTACATGCAAGCAATAACAACCCTTCCCGTTGTTTATTCTTTTAGGTCGCTATTTTTTTTAGGTGGAGACCTTCAAATGCATTATTAAACAACAGTTAATGGTACCGAAAGTAAAAAGTAATTCGGCGTTTTAAGTTTATCGCGAGGGAGTTACAGTAGGCTACACGAGATGAATGTTGGGCTTTGGCGTTAATACTGCGCTCTGGACATGAATATGCCTATTCATGGGAGCGAAAAGCGAGTTAGCTGTCCTCTAGCGCAAGAAATAAAATTTGAAATATATACAAGAAAATAACTCCAGCTTGCAGAAGAAGGACCGTCATAGAGTGACGGATGAGAAAAAGTCTCACGATTGCAGCTCTACTCGAGCCTGTCAGTGTTACACGCCGTCCTTACTCTACAAAAGTCAGAAAAAAAATATTTTTTGCAGGTAAAACTAAACTCTTGCACCATATGTCCCTTAGGAGCCCTCTAACCAATCCTTTACAAAAATTTCTTTAGACAGTTTATATTAAGTCCATAAACTTCTGTCTATAAAGTGTACAGACTTTTTATAGGAAAATCCTAGAGAACAGTCTATAGGCAATACAGATCCTATAGACAGTCTACAGATTTATGGCGATACACTCTTAGTAGACTTTTGTCTATAGACAGTTTATAGGCTATGAACAGAAAAAATATATCTATAAGAAGGCAATAGAGGCTATAAGAAGTGTACAGACTGTCTATAGACCATTTTTGTTAGAGAATGGCATAGGTCATTTTTCATGACGTCGCGGTTAATCATCTCGTCCGCGGTCAATCCCATTCCCACCTGCCAGCCCACTGCGATGTCACGCTACCAAGTGAGAAGCAGTTAGCCACTACGTCATAAGACCCAGTCGACGCCATTGTCTGGAGGGACTATTTTAATGTGCATTTGCCGCTTCGCCCTTGTGTTTGGTTTGGTTTTATTTATAGGTTTTTAAAGTCCTATAGCGACTCAGGCTATGAGGAAGCCGTAGTGAAGGGCTCCTGCAATTTCAATCACCTGGGGTTCTTTAACGTACACTGAAACCGCACAATACGCGGGCCTCTAGAATTTTCGCCCGAATAGAAATTCGTCCGAAGCAGCCGGGATCGAACCCACGTCTTTCGGGTCAGCATCTGAGCGCCATAACAACTGAGCCAGCGCGGCGGCAATAATTCAACCCCTGTTATATTCGTGAACTATTCGCTGGGCAAGACTAACTGATCGCTTTCTCATTCGGCGTTACTGTGACGGGAAATGCCGTAGAAATAAAAAATCAACATTGTGAGCTCTCTTAAGATGCAAGAAGGCGAAGCGTCACTCGCTTAGCACGCCTCCTAGTCGGCATGCGTGAAGCTACTTTAAACAACAAAGTGTGATATCGCTTTAGCCAAGCGTCGTTTTTGCTCTTTCTGAACACCTTGAGAAAAAAAACGCAAACCAGGTCGACGAAGAAAAAAGAAAAGAGGACACAAGCTGCAATGGCTTGAAAAGATGCCTTCATAACATGAAAAGTGGTAGATTGGTTTCACGGTGAACAGTACGGCGGAGCTATTACAACGACTTCGTTCGGTTGGTGGATCAAGCTGTATTGTTATTGCTGGTTCTCTTTTATACTTGGAGAATGTTCGGAGGAGGTACTACGTCATTGAATTGACGTAGCGCCCCCCCTCCCCCCACCCCGCTCCCTTTAATGGACGCACTAAAATAAGGAGGACTTTATGTGCGACATGGAAGACTACCATCGATAACTTCTTTTTACTGTATTCTGGTCAACGCAGTCGTCTTACTGCGAGAAACAAAGGTTCATGTTGCTTCCCAGGGGTGACTTATAAGTCCAACGCAGCTCTTGGTAGAAGTTGATCCTTTCCTTTAGTGCTTCTTTAGGGATTACTCTGCATGCCTTAATGGGGCCCAAGGTCACACTGTGAGAAATTTTCATTCAGAGAAAAATAAAAAACGCACACTGCAATTCAGGTGTTCCATTTCCTCTGCTGCTCAAATACATAAATAGGGGGCCATGATCCTGCTCACAGCAATCACCAATTGGCTTCTCCAGCAATCAATCCCCCTCCACATTTTATCCATACATATATGAGGTATCCGCATCAGAAGATATGTATATAAGGAATACACCGAAATAACGTAGGGAAACGTGCAAATAACACCGCTCTGATAGAGCATATAATATTTACGTAAAAGCAAGACCGCTGCACATCATTACACCTCTCGCTCACCAATTCGCTCACCGAAAGTAAGCCATCTTTCTAGCCGTGTACCAAGGTAGAATGGTCTCGAAAACAAATTACCACTTGGCTCCAGATTCTTGAATCAACACCTGCCGAATGAACAGTCTATCTCATTCCTATATTTTGGGCACCCTAACTATCAGAGATTTACGCCCAACATATAGCCCTGTCTGCTTTGCTGATGACTCATATTTAATGTGAAATAGGGCTAAATACGAAATGAGATTTAGCTTCAGGTTTTCTTTTTGACGGCATTACCACTTTCCACACACACTGCATTTCGATGCTGTTTTCACAGGTCAATGTTGTTGAGATAGCGATGGCTATATTTTTACGCTTTTTCCCAAAATATTCAAAAAATTCACGTATTCAGAAACCTTATTCCTCATGCAACACACCGCTCGATGCGCCCTCATTTCGCAACTGCATTTGGCGGCACTGCTATGGGCCATCGGCGCTGATATACGAACCCGCCGAAGGGTCAATAAACCGAGCACATCGCGCGAGCTTCGGTCATCGCCACGCACAGTGGAGAGAAAAAAGGAACGCATACAGAATAAAACGGGGACATCGGGCGCGGTGCTCGTGCAAAGAACAGCAAAAGCGATTGATTTTCCAATCACGCGCAGGGAGAAAGCGGGCCAGTGGGGTGCCGCCGTCTACGCATGTCGCGTGGGCTGGGTTCGACGACGACGACCTGGGACGACACGAATGCCGGGCCCTTTTCGCGCAGTCTATCATTTTTTTTCTGTACCTCATATTTTCTGTTTTTTTGGCTCCTCCGGAAGCGAGAACGATCGGAAAGGGTTCTGATGGGAATGATCGGGGAAGTGAGGATCTTCTTCTTCCCACCGTAGGGAAGAAAGGGTCGCGCGCCGATGCCGTGCACGGTTGGCGGTGCGTCATCCTTTTTTGTTCCTGATATTTTCCCGCCGTCGGTGTCGCCGTCTGCTTGCCGCCGCGCCCTCCATCGCTATAAGGGCAGCAGAGGTCAGTGCTCCCGTGCCTCACGTTGTCGGCTTCGCCCTTAACGCTCTTCTTCCCGAACCGGCAAGGACGGTGCGCCTTCATCTTCCCCCGACGCACTTTTTCCCTTCATCTCTCTCGCCCTGGCTTTACCTCGCTATATAGGAGAAGAAGCGGAACACGGTAACCTAATTTTCTTCGCATAGGAGTGACCGTCTGTCAGGCTTCATGTACACTAAATCACATTTCGAAATTAGAAGATCGCATAGCTGAAATACGAGTGTTATCTCACGCCTCACTTTTTGATAGTGTCTTGGTAGCCTTATGAAAGCGTTTCTTGGCGCCTGTATTTAAAAATGAAGAGTTAGAGCTTTAAATGGAGCTCTTCTTTCAGTGCATAGTACTCAGGACGTTTTCAGTGTGTGCTCTGCACAAATACGCAAGGCATTTCAAGTTACCTTGCCTTCCTACTGCAGTCCGCTTGCCAATGTCATGACTATATCAGCGTCGACATATCCACGATCACTTACGGACATAAACTGAGTGCCACCCAATGTGACTCTGGGAGAGAGAACGCCAGGAAAGGACACGTGTGCACTGATTTCAGGTCTACAAATGGCGTGGAAATAACAATCGTCTGTCTATTGTCTTCACGCACTATTGCCTACCATGCGCATTAACTATCTCGCCCAACTTTCTGTTCTTATACGTGAAAATAACCAGATTAGGACGCGAGAAAGGTATTCGAGACTCCTGCGGGGTCCATGCGAACAGGTAGGAAGGTGTATTGTATGTGCTCGAGCATCGCGTAAGTACATTTTAAACCCAGATTCGCAGTGCTGCTTCTTGCTTTCGTGATCAGTAGACGCTCGAGTACTGTGCAGTCACGAATGCCGACTTGTGTTTAAAGGTTGTGTTTTAATATTCGATCAAGGATTAGAAATTCCCATGAATGAAGCTATCGGGTACACTCTGCACGCAAGGTTTGCGTTCTTGAAGCAAAACACTGCTTAGCTCCACGGTGGCTCATTGGTTATGGCGCCTGGCTGCTGACCACAAACACGCGGGTTCGATCCCGGCCACGGTGGTCGAATTTTGATGGAGACGAAATTCTAGAGGCCCGTGTACTGTGCGAAGTCAGAGCGCGTTAAGAAGCCCACGTGATCGAAATTACACGGAGCCCTTCACTACGGCGTCTCTCATAGCCTCAGTCGCTTTGGGACGTTAAAACCCCCGTAAACCAAATCAAACCGAGAAACAATAACTGAAGAAATAACAGCGAAATCTCTTCCATTCCGTGTGTCCAAATTGCTCTCACCACCTCCCACAGCACCCCTTATGGGGAAGGTAGCCGTCCGGGCATTGTGTCTGGTTAACCTCCCTGTCTTTCTTTCCTCCTCTCTCTCTCTCCCTATATCTTCACGTGTCTCTGGTCCTGTGTATTCGAGAAGATAAATCGTCGCTTTATCATTTCCACTCCCGTTCATAGTGGGGCAAGCGGTGTGGTTCGACGCAGGCATCGATTCTCTTCGATCTGGGTCGGCGGCAACGTCCTCAGCAACGACGCACTATGCGGTGCCTGTGTCGACCGGTTTCTTCCGCTTCTTACGATCTGAAATGTGGAGAGCTTTGGCCGGTTGGTACATGCTCGCAAACAACAAAACCTGTGGAAGCAAGCCAGCACCCGAAAGAACAACACTGTACGTTGTTATACAGGGTATGTTGCTGGGCAGGTTGGTAGTTGTCGAACATCATGGAATTGCAGCGCTGGCAGGCAAGGACACAGAGAGAACACACGCACGCTATTGTGTGTGTTCTCTATGTGCCCTTGTCTGCCAGCGCTGCGATTCCACGATGTACGTTGCTAGGCTTTCAACTTCGAGTATTTTAGGAAGCTATCACAGATTCTAGATTGAGGCTCATATAAAGGAGTAAATCTTCACCATTGGTGCATCTCGGGTAGGAAGCAATCACAGACGAGCCTTTACGCAGAAGCTCCTCATATGCGCACGTATGACATTATTTGCGTGAAAAAGAATGGTTACAGGTGAAGGCGTCCGCTACATTATGGAAACAGAATAGCCACTTTGATACGAATGGTTGCAAAGGGGTTAAAATATTGTTTTTGTATCGGGAGCGTTAGTGATGTGTTCTTGCATTCCTCTGCTTGCTCAATAACATAGTGTGTCTGTAAAATATGGCGCCAGCACTTTGGTCTTCCAACCCGAACGATTACAGTGATTTAGAGGAGCGAAGTATGCCCGTTGAGTTCAGAGCCGTGCTGCTTTGTTATACATTGTGGTGTTGCCTTTCTTCCGCTGCTTTTAATGCGTGTGACCTTGTCGGGTTACTACACGACGCACTGCACGGATCAAACCTCTGGTCTTAAAGTGTCTGCGCTTAACGCCTTCTCGAGCCTTCACGGTTACTTGACTGAACAAGCCATTCCATGCATTTGTTAGCTCCCTGATCGTTAGACTCAAGGAGCACATCAAGATGGTTTCTTCCTTGCTCTCAGTGTTTTGTTCTTTTTTGTGAATTGCTATTGAACCGTCACTGATCAAATTATTATTTATGTTAGTAAATTTAACAGACCATCACAATCACGGAGCCAGCCATGCCTCCCGACTGTCTTACAAAACTAGTGGTACCATATCTAAGCCAAGAGGTGTATTGAGATCTGTTAGATATAGTAACTCAATACTTCTCGTCTCAGCCTGAGGCGAACAAAAATAACTGCGCTTTTTCCACTTTGTTTCTCGTGTTCTCTGAAGAGTTCGTGCACGCGTGACTCACGCACAAAACATGTGCACCTGAAACAAAGTTGCAAGCCGACCCGAGCCGTGCCGCACCAGTCCAGACCTTCAAAATTCAGAGCGCTCTGCAATTTGCATACGTAGTACATAAACGTTTCCTGCCAACTCCAAACTCGCCAGTCCTTGCTAGTCCAGAAAGAAAGATTTCGTGACAGGAATAGCTCAGATTTGCACGGAACTTCCATCCGCTAGTGGTAAACAAGTTTCATTCCCCTCATTCCCTTTCCCTCACCCTAAGCATCCCACGTGAGCGCCCCGTCAGCGGGAACGACCTAATCTCCCGACTCAGCTTCGCAAGCCGTGCAGGTCAACCTTCGACTACACGAGCATCTTGCCGGGAAGTCTGGCTTCTGGCCGCAAATCCGTGCCACCACTCCCCATCCGGACCCTTCCCTCAACTTTTCCCCCCAACACGCTCCTGCAAACGCCCGAGCCAAACTCCTAATCCGGAACACACCGGAGCGGTGCTTCCGCTGATTGATCCCGCGCTGCTAATCGAATTTGGCTGCACTCGCGGTGTTCCCGAAGGGGCACTTGTTATTGGTTTAGTTTCCTTCCACATCCGTCCTCGTGTTTATTTGTTTAGACTCTCCTCGGCGACCATCCACGTAGCTTGGTGACCTCAGCACCAGCGGAAGCTACGGACTTTTCGTACAACACCCCGTAATGTTCCTTCCTCCTTTCGTTGTGACTCACATACCGCGCTTGGGACTGAAGCCCTTCCGCCGGTGACGATGAATGCGGAAGCGATCTGTTTAGGGAAGTGACCGGGAATACGGGAGGGAAAAGGGGCGTAGGCGTGGCAGGTGAAATACGTGGCTTCGTCTTCATCTGGGAGCAAGGGAAGAGGGGATTGCAGAGCAGGGGTCGCACGGCCGGGTTCTTCGAAGATGCCGCCGATGACAGAGGGCTGAAAAGCGATAAATCGCCTCGATGATTCCGATGGCAAGGTTAATGTGGTTAGACGATCGCATCAATCACGCTGTATATTCTCTGTCGCTTCAATGGGTCTGCGGTAGGGCAGTGCTGTCACTTGGCTGAACAGAATTAAATAGTTGAGCAGGACGGGTCCTTGGGTGAGTTCTTGTCGTGTCGATTTCAACGAGAAGGGTTGCCCGAACTAGACGTAGCACGTTACAAAATGAAACTGTTACAAACTTGCAAAGTGTATTCGTCACTCATGGAAATGCACGTAGACGTGGCTTTACATAGAGCTCTTTGCGTCTGTGCTGCCATATTGACGTGCATCTGCAAGAGCATGGAACAAATTGCTGTAGTAAGTTTGCGCACCACTCTGTCTTGTGACTGTTCGATTTGTAGAATTTTAATGCGAATTGAGCGCAGTGATTTTTGCCGGATGCGAAAGGCGGAAATCACGCCAAATCCTCTCAACGCTTTCTTCTTGTAGTTATATGAACAAGAAGGGCGACGCCTGCTCTGAAAATTACATGCCGTGTGCAGCCCCATCATGAGCCACGCAATAAATAACATAATTAGCTATCCTTGCTAAGAACAGCCTTCTGAGCGTAAGAGTTTTAGTGTTCGCACATTTTGCGACATACTGCTTGATCACTGCAACATTATTTGCGACTCTGAGCTCATTACGTTGTTATGTGACAGACCTTGAACACACATATATTCGCAGTGTGGTGTAGCCAACGATTGGCTTGGACTGTCTGTGCATTGCACTTCCGGAGATACCACTCAGCCTCTGCCCCCCCCCCCCTCTTATAGAGGTTGCGTACCACGTTTTGATAAGTTCTGAGGGCCTAGTCATGTGGCCAGCTGTATCATTTTGCGCCACATAGCCACCACCTTGTTCTTGTTGGTGAAAGAAATGTGTGAAACGGCGGGTTCAATCCCGGCCGCGGCGGTAGAATTTCGATGCACGTGAAATTATAGAAGCCCGCGTACTGTGCGATGTCTGTGCACGTTAAAGAATCCCAGGTGGTCGAAATTTCCGGAGCCCTTCACTACAGCGTCTGTCATTGCCTGAGTCGCTTTGGGACGTTAAACCCCCATAAACCATAAGCCAAAAATGTGCGAAACTAAAACAATAGGTTATATATTGCTGTCAGTCATTCACAGCAGTGGCAGGCGCCAAGTATTTCTGTCAGTTAACGAAATGATTTTTACTAATCTGCGGCCACAATATGCCCAACATTCAAAGTGCTCTCCCCTAGTTAAAAATTGTTCTCTCTCACCCTCTTTCTCCTGAGAAATGCCATGACCACAACATAATCTAAAAACGGCGTGATGCAAGTAGAATGGCCGTTAACAGCCATATTTAACGGAAATGAAAACGGTTAGAAATGGCCGTTAGATTGCTTGAAATGATTCTTCCAGAAATGTGCTGAGCATCCAGCTCATGAAATTTGTATTAGACGTCAGGCAGGCCCTACTTGACTCAGGGGAAGGTATGCAGTCTTGGTGAGTGTGTCGGATTTGACAGAAACGAGACAAGATAATCTCCACTTTACATAGCGCTCAAAGTCGCACAAATCCTTCTTTTTTGGGCAGATTTTACCTCGACAGGTGTGTTTTGAAACACCGCTCCAACACCTCCTAATCTCATTCACTCTTTCTCCAGAAACGTTGGGTTTATCAACCGTTTAAACAAGTAATAAACGTTCCTGCAAAAATTTTCTGCATGTATAATTTGAAAAAGGAACGTTCAGAAGCAACGGTTCACGCGGTGCATGAAGAGTGTTTCTTCGAAAAACGAGCAAAGGCACTCCCATGCGACTGCAACAAACGGTAACTAAGTTTGGGCAGCCAAGCAGTCTAGGACGACATTTATTTTTCATACACACTCAAGTTGTTCCTATCGAATTCTATAAAACAAATTACAAATAAAACTACACTTTCAGTGAGAAATACGGGCGCATACTTCGCCAACACGAGCGCTTTTGTTCCATATTTCCTTTATGTTTTTCGATCACCTTAGTTGCAATCTTGCGCTGGAACGCCTCTCTCAATTTTAGCGTCGCTTTTCAAATTTCGGCGCTGGGGAGCTAACTTTTGCTGGACTCACGTCAAGGCAAATCTTCGTGGCAAAATGACTAGGTATCATTGTAGGAAGACTCAAAATGTTAATAATAAAGAATATACGGGGTTGGTACTGAAAGCAGTCAAATTGCTGACATAATGTCTTTGTCAAGAAAACACGTCGTTCACGTTCAGCGTGACTATAACTAACTATTCTCCTATAATACCCATTACTTTAGTTGCGGGTAACATGTATTTCTTGCATGTAACAAAAGAATCGTTTCACTGCACGTTCTCACAGATTTCAGAGAGAAACAGTCGGCCATCATGGCGTTTTTGACGAAGGAAGGCTGCAGCTGCCCGATATTCACCGACGGCTACTTAATGTCCACGAGATGTCGCGGCTGCCACGATCAATGTGCTTATTTATTTATTTATTTATTTATTTATTTATTTATTTATTTATTTATTTATTTATTTTATGTATCCTCAGGGCCAGAGGTATTATAGAAGGGAGCGGTTACATAAAGTTACAAAAACAACGCACAATGCTGGAAGGTAATTGGTAGTACAGAAATGAATGGCTCCAAGTTACACAATATTATCTATGGGTTCTTGATGGGCCGGTTAATAAAATATAATACATATTAATAGTGCATATAATACTAGTGCATAAAGTGCAGCAGTACAGTATAAGAACTGAAAGTGCAAAGAAACAAACAAGAACATGCTCCTGCTCATACAATGTTATCTCTCTCTTGAAATGCTTGTTATCAGCGATTGTATGGGGCGATGCGGGAAGATGATTCCATTAAACAGCTGCGCGTGGAAGGGATGACTGGAACATGGCATTTGATTTCCATATAGGCATATAGATGCATTAAGAAATTTGAACATGGAATAGCAACATTAACGATACACCATGCTGGGGGTGAGCATCAACTGCATCCACTGACACGAATTGTTAGCGAGTACACTCATTGACGCTGCCCCAACTGTATCGCTTGAGATAGAGACGACATTGAGCAGTACCTTTCTATATAGAAAAAGTTGCTCTATGGCACGGATTGTTGACGGATGTGGAATCAAACCTTTGTTCACGAATACCACAAGAAGTAGAATGCCATCATGTAGAGTCAGCTGAGTTTTCGCCTTTGTTTGTGGTCTAATGGGGAACTTTTATTGCATCTCTTCCCGGTGCTTGTCCTATTCCTCCCGTATTTTCATTCACTTGCTGTTCAAAAAAGTCAGGAATCAGTGAGATATGTATTTAAGAATAACTTGCGCACACTGTATTCGTATGGGCTCGGTAGCCCGTTTCGTTTCCATTCATTACCGATTTAAGTTATTTAATCTGATTATTTAATCTATCCGTCAGTTGCTTAAATTAAAATATCAGTTACTGTTTATTACTTTATTCATTGGGACACAGAACACAATGTCTTTCCCACCCATTATTTTAGCAGTGCTTATGTAACTATGTTTTTTGAGCGTCTTAATGCTCTGTGTCTGTGGTTATGAAATAATTATGAAAAAATATAAGCAGTATTGACTGGTACATTGCAATATAATCTCGTAACACCTGAAATCAAATCATTGCGCTGCAGTTCATTTTTTCTTAGTGATATAAATAGCTATTTATGAAACAATGAAGCTATTTATGAAACAAATTTATGAAGCAAGACTAGTGCACCAATTTATCATTTTTGTTTGTTTTTCACGCTTCACTATCATTTCTTCTTGCTGTTGTTAGGAAATAATCTATATCATACTTATTTGCTAGTAATTTCGCCGTAGCTTAAATTATTGTACCTTCACGTACCTGCAACTGGTGACCACTGCCTCTGTTGTTGGTGAAACTATGTAGCTTTCATTAGGTAATTCCCTTGACAGATTTTTAAACATGGTACCTCCGTGAGTACTAACTTCGTGTAACAATTGTGTTACAGAACACACTGTGGTCACTAAACGGCTTCACTATGAAGCTTTAGATATTTTAAATGCCTTCGGACAGCTAGTGAGTTCGTTAGCCTTCACCTACGTAAACGCCGAAATCTCCTTTCAGCTAGGTATCTCACCAGACAAAAAAACATAAGCAGGGCCAGCTGGCGTATTCGACATTTCGACATCGCTGTTTCAAAAGATGATTGCAGTGTTCTTACACCCTCTGTTTTTGTATGTTAGAGGCTTTTATTTTTAGGAACTTTTCGCTCAAAAAGTATGCAATGCATTGCGATCAACAAGAACGGCCTGCCATTCTTTTGTGTGTGTGATATCCACAAAGAAGCAGTGCAAGCGATCGCTGGGCTGCACCCTCTTTAATTCCTACACTCTAAACAGAAAGCAGTAAAAGGAAATACTCTAGCACACACCCTTTTACGAAATGATGTGTGCTAGAAGACAGCTTACTACCTTTTTGCTCCCGTATAAAGGCGTATTCGTGTTTAGAACGCACCCTCTCCTCAACACCCTAGACGCTCCTACCTTAGACCCAGCTAGTCTTCGTTATTCGAGATTGACCTGTTGACGACATCATCTGGGCAAGTACCAATATAATGGTAATGCCGGTGGCCATGCATAAAAATTTCTTTTGCAGTGGGTTAGCGGAAAGGTTTGTTTTTATGCCAGTTTACGCTGTCGCATATTATCGCAGAGAACTTGTTCTGTACGGCTAAGTTGATGAAATAGTCTTGGTTAACCGGCAATTTCTGCAACAATGTGTTCACAAGGGAGAACACTCCCTTACACTAAGTGCCTTTTTATGTGAGAGCCTGTGCACAGAAGTGTAATTTTCCGAAGTTTCATTTCACTAAACTTCATAGCTTAAAGTAGAATTGCACTTGTTGCGAATTCCGCGATATTCAAGGATTAAAATTTATATAGGGTGGACGTAAAGCATGCCATGTGTTTTTGCGCCAGCGTTTAAAATAGGGACGTATTCAACGATGGAATTTTTCGCATCTTCTCAAAGCCCCAAAGGGAGCGGAAGGTCGGTGTGTCGTTAGGGAGGATAAAATCTGAAATTTCCACTTCCGTCAACCACGCCCTGCCTTGGTTTCGGAAAAGCCCTGGTACCATCGATGACATAATCTTTCCCCCTTCCCCCCCCCCCTCCGCCCAATTGGCGCTGTGCGCTGTGGAGAAATTTGAAGGCCGTCGCTATTTTTATCGGCGATTGCGCCACTATCTGCACTTCTGACCCAAAAGGACTTCGCATGCTCTACCTGCAAGTCTCTCATGTTCGACCCATTCTCTAAAACCTATACAGTTGCCCATTAAAGGTGTAGCAGTCTCCAGCAGCAGTTCCTAGGCGAAGAGGCCAAGGCTGTTCACCGAAAGGACCTCATAACAACTGCATTTCTTCAAAGACGGGCACAGGTAGCACTGCATAATGCTACATCTCTCCCACGGGCGTTTTTCTTAGCCTTAGAATCGGCCGAATCCTGTGGCACAAATGCGGAAATTGCATTTAATATGCACTGAGTATCCATCTTGTTCCAGTCCAAAATATAGCAGGGAAAGGAGGAGCATCTCTAGCCCACATCATGCCCGTTATTGTTGGGTGAACAGTTACAATGCCAACGGCTGTAAACACCGACATTGAGATGTTGTGTCTGGGATAACTAAAATTCACTCGAAATGAAGCGCTGCAGGCGAACGCATAATTCGAGTCCGGCGCATTTATTGACATTAAAAAATAGCAACTTTGGTGTGCTTGATAGCGTTTTTCCAAGTTAACCCGGTGTCTAGGTATAAATAAGGTTGGCCTTGCTGCATACGAACATAGAGACGCAATTCACGGCGGTCATAGGCTCAATGCACGCTCATGTTCGTTGACTAGATATTTTAGCGATAGAAAATACACTAAAAGGAGAAGATACAAAACGCGCGCGCCGGAAAGCCAGGCTCTATTAAATTCTTCTGGGGCTGAGTGATGTATTACCTTGAAATAAGAACCAGCCTTTCGCAATAGGCATAGCCACTCCTCCGAACAACTTGTAGCACAGCCGGTCTTTGATGACAGTGTTGCTGTAGTTCCCTACGGAGCAAAAGGCGTCTGGTAATCCGAACATGCCTCAACGCGGCCAGCTACAGATGTAAGCATCATCCGCTTATGGTACCCGACGTACACAGCAGACATTATTTTTTGCGCTGCCGAGAAAAGCCCTGAGAACATAAGCAGGAAAGAAGGGAAATTTCCCAATGCCATCGCAGCAGCTGCACGAGCTCCCGAGGGGGCTGGTCGATCCCAATACGGCCGCGTCTAGAGAAGTGGACAACCTTGTGTGGGGAAGAGGAAGGCACGACGAGGACTCCCACTGCGCCCGAATCAATAACGCTTGACAGGACGCGCCGCAGTAGGGACGTGATTGAAGCTCCATGTGCCGGCTGCCCTTTGATCCACTCCTGCCGCCTTCGATAGGAGGTCCAAAAAAGGGCGCAGCTCAGCTTGAGTTCGTGTTCGCCTGCTCTCGGAGCGTATTTTGAAAACACATCGAGTATTCATTGATTGATCGATCGATCGATCGATTGATTGATTAATTGATTAATTGATTGGTTGATTGATTGATTGATTGATTGATTGATTGATTGGTTGATTGATTGATTGATTGATTGATTGATTGATTGATTGATTGGTCTATCGATTGACCCTGAGCGGTGGATTGTCAATTTCACCAGCCGTTTTGTAGTTCAATCACTCGGTTTCTCTAGTGTCAAAAAATAATGTTCAACAAGCCCGTTCAAATAGAACTAATAGTATGCACACTGGCGCTTGAAAAGTCACACTTCTCACTAAGAAGAACAAAATTTATGCTGTTGAACATCAGCAGCAAATAAGCTAGTTTCAAAAGCGGCACCTCTTCTTTCAATGCTGCACTTTGTTTAGGTTAGCATACAAAGCGGTGTTTTCCAGCTAGGACAACAGGATCGTATATTCACAACAGCTGTAAGATAGCGCTAGACTTGCCCTCTAATCGAGGCTCCAGCCGCTGCCAGCGCTCCTCCGATGAAGGCAACCCTGCTGGGGCTATTTTTTTTCGTACTTTTTGTGGACAAATGCGAGTATCCGTGACATCTTACTTCGTCCCTTGCACTGTTCTTTTCGGCATGAAACGCTGAGGGGACCATTGAATGAATGCGGCTATGTACAGTGGTGTGATGTAAAATATGGGATATCAGTGTTGGTGTCTGCTTAACAATTCGGTTCGGCTACTCGGTAGACGTCAAGTGAAAAGTATTAATACGTCATATTGAAGCAATATAAACTTTCAGCAAGGCTTTACTTTCGCACACAGTAACCACTGGTATACCGCTACCGCCAGGTGCTCCTCAGGGCTTCTATACTTATGTGTTGTTGACAGCTGTTGGTAGCGACGTAAAGTAAAGCTACGCTAAACTCTATAATAGCAAAAACATTACCTAGCCGCTGTCATACACGGCTACCATTACTGCTTCCACCCAGCACTATAGTCGGCGCCGATTTTTTTTTAATTAATGTTAGCCTGTAAACACATATGTGTTATTCCGCTAAATAGTTAGGACATGGGACTGTAAGCCTGGCCGCCTGGGGCGCTGCTCTCTCTGCGGTGTCTACACTCTGTAATTGGTGCAGCTGGTGGCGTCTATGGGAGCTCCTTCTAACCAGACGTGCATAGTAAATTGCCTGTAATTGAGGAAAATGTTGTTTCCTTGAATTTCAACATTGAAATGTGGCAGATGTCTTAAAAGCATTACATAAATAACAAATATTGAAAATAGAATATGGTTGATGGTTTATGGAAGATTTAACGTCCCAGAGCGACTCAGGCTATGATTGACGCCGTAGTGAACGGCTCCGGAAATTTCGACCACCTGGGGTTCTTTTACGTGCACTGACATCGCACAGCACACGGGCCTCTAGAATTTCGCCTCCATCGAAATTCGACCGCCGCGTCCGGTGAAAATAGAATATGTTTTAAGAGAAAATTAGTTAAAGGAAGCGGAGAGTAAATTTTGCTGTGGAGAAATGGGTGTTTTTTCTGCTCCGTAGCTTCCGCTGCACTGCCACAAAAAGATAGTACAACAATTGGCATGTCTTTCGCGCACATACCCCGTTTTTGAATGCTGTAGCTGACGGTTACTGCACTGCTGCTGACGTTACCACACCGGGAACTGACTCATCATCCGTACGGTACACGTGTGCAGTCAGCTGCCTGCAGAAGCGGTATACATCGTTACACGGCTACAATAATCTAAACCGTTCGAATATAAAGAAACTTTTAGTATAGCGCGCGCCTTGTTACCCTTACCGGAGTACCGAGAGAACGCGCCCCATCAATGCGCATGCGCAGATGCACAGAGTGCGCCAGATGACGCCATGTACCCAGCAGCTACGCCGACGCCTGCCACATCGGGACCAATCATCGCGTGCGCACGGGGGTGGGCGGGCTCCCGGTATTCCGGTAACGGTAACACGGCACACAATATGCTAAACGTGCTTATAAACTGCCTTACCTTGGTGCGTTGCTGGAAACACATGAACACAAAGCAAAAATGCCTGGAGGGCTGCTGAAAACACAATACACTGCGGAGCAACCACAGCTTCGAAAGCTTTTGTGCTCTCGTGTAGCGAACGGTTCGAACTGGCCGTGCTACTGACAGTTGTTGAATGGAGGCGTCGCCCGACATGACTCCATTTGGATACAATACTTTCGTTCTGGTTCGTTTCCGAGCAATTAAACCGAAGAAAGCATGCTGTCAGTTTGTGCGCGTTCAGCTTGTTGCGAGTGGAAGCCTAAGAGCAGGTCGCAAACGCGTAGTCTGAAACCTGCAGAGGCGTCATCAAGCGTTTACACTGTTGCCTCAGGATATGCTTTTCGCAGCGCCCTCCGAACGTGGTTGTGTCCCTGACGTGTATACTATTGTCTTGGTTTTAAAGCCGTAGCACGTAGAAGGCAAACGTACGAAATATTGCGGACATGTGCAGGGTTGCTCTTTATTCGTAGACTCAAGATCCCGTAGTGTATTGTTCGGTACTCATATCGCGCTGAAGTATATCGGCGCACGTAAGGGTTTACGAGCGGCAGTGGATACACGAGATGTCGCCAGTGTTCATGTGGGTGAAACTCCTCACGTGGTATTACACAACTCGCGTTAGCATGATTACGGTTCTGCTGCTATTGCTCTGCGTACTCATTCCAGGGAGACAGGGTCTGATACATACAGAGAGCAGATGGATAAAACCAGACCCCACAAAAAGAAGCCAGAAACGTAACCGGACAAAGGATGAGGGTGACCTCAAGGATGTGCAGCGAAATTCAGTGAAAATGGCTGGACGTCAACAAGCAAAGGCACTGAGCGAACGTCAAAGCAACCACTCTATCATCCGCACAGCCAGCGGAAAAATAACTGAAGACCCCAGAGGAATGCAAAGGGTACCCTTTGTTGATTTTGTTGATAATGTGGACGAGAATAAAAAAAAATGAGATGCGCCAAGGAAAAAACAGGCGAATGCAAGAATTGACGATAAGACTAACGGTAAAGCTGCCTCCAACGACAGAAACTCGAACCTTTGATGGAAGGCCATGCGGCAGCTCGCTTTGTCACCGAATAAGTTCAGGCCCCGAAAAAGCCTCTCCATCAGAGCACCTGCGGCCGTCTGCATTATGCAGGAGAACGCTCAGTCAACGCAGAGTGCGCAGGAAACAACGCAAAGAAATTGTACATCATTTGCAGTCATGCAACACCGAGAGCAAAATTGGTGCTCAAATTTCTGGCGCCGTTGGTACAGCTTAGCCAATCTGCTGTCAAAATAGGCATTACACTAGAATTCATAGGCAAAGCTTATAAATTGTAAGTTACACATTGCTAGGCAGAGCCAGACTTCATTACAGAGGTGTAGACTCGACAGAGTGTGGTGCATGGAGTAATCTTTATTCAGGCAAGCAAGCGGTTATCTAGAAAACGCAAAGGGGGCGGTGCCCGGCTGCCGTGTGCCTGACTGTGCACTATGTCACAAGCGGTATCCTAGAAGAAATCCAAGGAACAAGTGAGAAAGCTTTTTTTGTCTTTGGAAAAAAAAATGCCATGTCTATGTTGCCCGCAAATGCTTGAGGTTGTCACATTATTGAAAACACTGAAGAAATGCCCCGCCGCGGTGGTTCACTGGTTATGGCGCTCGACTGCTGACCCGATCGAAAGACGCGGGTTCGATCACGGCCGCGGCGGTCGAATTTCGATGGATGCTAAATTGTAGAGGTTCGTGTACTTTGCGAGGTCAGTGCACGTGAAAGAGCCCCAGGTGGACGAAATTTTTGCTGAGCTCTTCACTATGGCTTTCCTTATAGCCTGAGTTGCTTTGGGACCTTAAACCCCATAAACCATAATAAACCAACTTAAGAAAAGAAATGATCTCTTTTACCCGCCGCGGTGCCTGAGTGGTTAGGGCGCTCGGCTACTGATCCAGAGTTCCCGGGTTCGAACCCAGGACCGCGGCGGCTGCGTTTTTATGGAGGCAAAACGCTAAGGCGCCCGAGTGCTCCGCGATGTCAGTGAACGTTAAAGATCCCGGGTGGTCGAAATTATTCCGGAGCCCTCCACGCCGGCACCTTTTTCTTCATTTCTTCTTTCACTGCCTCCTTTATCCCTTCCCTTACGGCACGGTTCAGGCGCCCAATGATATATGAGACAGATACTGCGCCATTTCCTTCCAACCCCCCCAAAAAAATTATTGTTTTATTAAATGATCTCTACTTTCAATCCCTGTACCCTCGACTTTCAATTTTTGTCATGCTTTCTAAAGGAACACAGTAAATAAATGAATCCAATATATGTTATCAGTGGAATTTGCTTCCATGCTCTTTCACTCGACGTTGACGCTTGTCCGCCAGCAAAGGAGGCATTTGTCGGTGAGAAAATAACGCTTCGTCTGTACTGAAAAAAATAAAATGGAAGTTGGCCTATATCGATCGATTACTGCTTTCTAACGACAAAGACGTTACTTTCGCCGAAAGCAGAGCACTTATAAGACACAGAAAGCCGGAAGATCAAATATAATTGTCAGCATCATCAGCTAATTTTGAAAGCAAATTGCAAATTACTAGGCTATATCGCCACGTTGTTCAGAACAATGATCACGGAGGCCTTTTGGCCACATTACTAGTTTTGATTCTGGAGCGGGTGAAAATTTTAAGTGCGACTTTTTCTATAGCAAATGTGTCTTTTCCTGATCAAAAAAAAAAGCGTAAACATACACGTCAGAAGCTAACAATTCGGTTCTTATTAAGAAAACAAAATGGGTTGGAGTTGTTCTCAGTGGTCCTGCAAGCTCTATGCTGTCCTTCAGGCAAATGCCAAGCTGAGCTGCCGCAGTTATCTTACTAAATTTACTTTTTGCTGTGGAGTTTCTTTTTCAGTAGTCGCCTGATGTACAACTTGGCAAATGATGCCTACGTAGTACTACGCCGTAATACAAGACTCCCATGTTCTCCTGCTGGGTAATCCAATGCGAATGTCATCAGTAAACCCAGTACTGGGAGAACTTGATAATGTGGCGTAAGTATTTACGTGACTGGATTTGGCGCGAGTTGTGCTGATACCAGTGGTAGAACTCTCTCTGTGGAGAGCTTGAAAAGTGTAGAAGTTGCAGGTTACATTGGCGAGATAACGACAAGTGAGTGGACCAGGGTGTCTGACGCGGCCTCCAACGCGGTCTGTTACTGTTTATCACTACCAGGTGGCCACAAGGAGTAAGAGGCCATAGTGTCAGTGTTGCTCTGGTGTGCGTTAGAGTTGTGCGCTGACGCCCATGACTTGCTCGCGCAAGCAGGATAAATTGTTTACTCCCCTTCCTGGTGGACATAATATAAGCTGTTTCTTTCTGCCTCGCTTGCAACCAAGGCCGTATCGTGCCCGACACTTCTGTACAACAGCATTTTTGAATGGGAAAATGTTATAAACGTAATTTTCTTATACATTTTACGCTCTCACTATAACTTTCCATCAGCAGATCCCCCTTTGGCAGGCTTGCATTTTTTTTGCTATTCACGTTGTTTCTGTCGTCAAAAGCGTTCCCCTTTAGTTTTATATGGGAGTCTTAACGTCTAGATGCGAAGGATGGAAAAACTTAAAAAGAAAGTTTTGCAACACATCGCGAGTATGAACAGTTACCTTTAATATTTCCATAAGAGTGCCTTACACTTTTCTAATACCAAAAATGTTTGTCCAAAATTGTTGGTCATGTCTGTAAGCTGTCCATTTTTTCTTGTTTATTTCACGCTCATTTCGTCCTCCCTCTGTGAGTGGTCACTCAGATATACCCGCGGCTTTCAAGCGTCTGTGGCAAGCGACCTGGCTGTTAGGTTATTGGGGACGGGACCTTGCCATTGGCTGAAACTGGATGCACTAGGAAGAAAATGGCGAGGTTCATTGCAGCGCTCTGTTAACAGCAGGCGACAGGACCTCACCACTGGCTGCCACTGGCCGCGATATGTAGCCAATGGTAAGGTCCGGCCGCCAACCACCCGATGGCCGTGTCGACTACCACAGATGCTTGAAATCCGCAGGTATATCTCTATTACCACTGACAAAGGACCGAATCGAGGCGAAAGGATTAGGAACGGTAAACATGAAAAATTACCGCTGATGGCTATCTCTGTATTCTACGCCGAGAAGCACGACATCAACGTTAGCGCACCGACAGCTAGCTTATATAATATGTGCGCAGGTAATGCATTTGCGGCCTGGTAGAGGAGTCGCGGCTGTGGTGAACATTTTCACCTATATATACGTACGAAATGTAAATAAAATTTAACACGACAGCGTTAATGGTCTCCTTGTGCCGACAACCCGGCGTTGTCTTCGTCATCGGCGGCGTTTCGAGCGAAAAATCCCCATAGAAGCGAACTAGGTGGGCCACCTATATAGGTCATGTTACATTGTGACGTCATCACAACTTGCCCACTGGTTTGTGAACAAAGTGCTCACCGTTGCAAGTGCCAGATAAATTAAAGATTTGTCGTGAGAGGTTGCTCGGGAAGAGCAACTTCGGTCGCACAATCCCCAGCGATGACAGCGCCTGCCATGGAAGGGGAGTGGCGCATCGTTTAACAGCGGCACCAATGTTCCAGGAGTGGTACGTGGACTCCCGGCGATCTGTGAATATAAAGGGGAGAATGACCAATTCGTGCTATATGGCCTTTAACTTATTACGCAATTACGTCGTACCATTAAAGTGAAGCTTAAGTGTTCCCTCCAATTTTTTCTTCAGAGATTCTAAATTCACAATACTTTAACTGATCAGCAAAATGTTGCACATATGAGTGGACGACTTCTGCCATGCGCCCCAAGGGCCAGCTCGGCAGGCGTTCGGAAGAAGTAGTCTGCTTGAGAGGTGATGAGTGGTGGTATTCATTCGCAAAACAGTGTGACGGTGTGATCAAACGGTGTGACCATAGCGGCAGCCATCGTCGGGCCAAAGATTTACAGTGAGTAATAACAAATATAGCTAATTAAGCCAGTTCGTTTTATTGTGTAGGTATGTTTGTGTGACATGAATTCGGTCTAACCTTCCATATTTACCGCGTTTTGCCTCATAAGCCAGTGCCGATGCGTAACTGCAGCAAATATTAGTTTCCCGCGGCTTCCCAGTTGATTGGCCCTGTCGAAGGACCACCTGTATATTTTACACCGTGTGTCTGACATGTCTTGAAATTCCAAAGCTAGGCCAACTGAAATGGTCGTATGCCCTTTTCTGGCAGCTCGTGTGGAACGCAATGTTGGTTCGTAGTTGATGATATTCTTATTTCGTTCAAAAATTCACAATTTATTATGGCAGACCCCACAATGCTTCGCGCACCAGGTCAAAGGCATTTCCTGGTATTACTGCCTCATAGAGATGAATAAATAATTTCACAGGTTTGCACTGGAATGAAGACGCAGTATTATAGATTTTGTTTTCATTAAACTTTATTATTGTTATTTAAATGATTGTTTGTTGACTGTTACCATTGTAAAAGCAATACGACAGTCTTTATAGTGGGAATTACAAGGGAGGGTCCAGATCCTCAGGCTCTCTTCGAGCTTTTAGTGAACGAGAGAGAAGCTAATAAACTGCTAAGAATTACTGCTTGCTGGATTGAAGATGTCATTATCCACAAAGGTAACAAATCACAGGAGTTGGGAAACTCTGCTATTAAAATGGACTAGTCCCAGTAGCCACTTACGGGCGGCCACGCCATCTGGAAGCAGGCATTAAAAGCTGATCGCATATGTATCGATTCTCTTGAGAAAATAATTTTATTTCGCTTTGTTTACCTATTAACTTAGCAATGGGGCTGTTATACCTATGAATTCTTGATAATGCATCTCTTTCACCAACACTTTTGCCAAGCGGTTGTGCATTTCTCAACAGTTTCAGTGTTAAACATGGAGAGATCTTTCTTTATTGACCTTGGGCGGCGCGGCAATCCGTAACCACTCCAATTTTGTCCAACTCGGACCGCCGTTTTTTGATGCTTGAATCGTATGGTAAGTTTCGCAACAGGTAATATGAAATAGCTTTGATATAAAAATTTATGGTTCTGCATGGAAGGAGCAAAGTGAAAGAAAAATAAACAAAACAGCTCACCCTATCAATTTAGGGATAATGTTGCAAACGGAGAGCAAAACAACAAAACACATTCTCCTGTCTTGCAATACCGCTCTAATTATTTTTTCGGTTTCGAAAGAGTGTGATCCTGCACATGACACACTTGCTAAAGCTCTAGTTGCATAACTTGAGAGAAATGGAACTGTAGAAAACCATGTGGTGGTACCGAAAAAAAGGTTTTAATCAGTTGACTTTTCTATGTTTTGTTCAGGAAAGAATACTCAGCGGCTCCTCGGTAACATATGCTGGAGACACTACGACTAGTCGAATCATTCATCTTCGTCCAGCAGCCGTTTTGAAATTCCTTTCCTGTGTGCCTTGCAGGCTAGGCTGTGTAATTAGTTTCCAACATTCCCTCGCAACGTATAGGATGGCGAATGATCAGAAAATGAATACCTAGTCCAATTTTGTTTCGTACACGGGGAGAATATTAACAAAACAAAGCTGTGAGCAATGGAAATTAGCCAAGAATGAATGCGTAGCTTCAAGTAATTCTTCGTAAAAGAAGAGAATATAAACTTTATTTGTCAACCTTTTTCACTCACACTTTCGTGGTATGTATTTTTGTAGCTGCATTTGAATTAAAATTAAGGTAGTAGCATTGGACAGAAGGGAAAAGTAGCATGCTTACTGAAAGTGTAAGCAGAAGAAGCACTGTCCTTTTGCATACGAATCGGCCGACGGCACTGGTGTCGTTTAAATCCTTCTAAGATAGCACCGTTGGCGACAACCTTCGCCGTAGATATTCGCATCAGGGCCTTGGACCCTGGACTGCGGGTTCGTCTTGCCCGTAATATAGCGCGTCGCGAAGCAACATTGCTTTGCCGTCTGTGGCTTGGTGTTGCTATTGAAAAGCAAAGCGCATTCCGGGTTGGGATGGCCGACAGCCCGACTTGTGAAACATGTGGCTGCGAGGAGACAATCGCACAATCTCCTATGTCAGTGCTTGCTATTTCGACCGAAGGACATACGTTGCATTGTGGTCTGGACCACCTGGAGCCTTGCCCTTTAACAGAGGATAATATCCTCGGACCGTGGCCGTAGTTGTCGACTGCCCCCAATGCCTACAAGGAGCTGGTTTGTTACATGAAAGCGACTGTCTTGAGTGAGAGATTGTCATAGTGCCCCTCACCCATCTGTTTTTTCCTTTTAAATGCCCTGCTCCCTCTTCCCAAGCGCAGGGTAGCCATCCAGAACGTCCTTCTGGTTAACATCCCTGCCTTGCCACGTCCCTTTTAGCGCTCTCTATAAATGTAACAATGTTGATGCGTTTATGTTCTGCGATTTATTGTTCTTGGATCGTTCATAGGATGAGGAACACTATTTCATGTTTCATTGAGTGCAAATTCTGTGAGCACAAACACACTTGCCCACCAGGTGGCCCAAATCTATTCACTCTTCAAAATAACGCTAACCAAGTTGTGACCTCAAATTGAATAGTGTGATGCACGGTTTAGATAAATTGTGTTTAATCAATAATCAAACAATTATTGCGTGAACGAGGACATTACATTATGAACGCGAAGAAGACAGTGAGAATCTCCAGTGCTTCCTCGGAACACGCGCCCTTTAGATACTACCCTCAGGTATTCGTGGAGGCTTAAATATAACTTCATTGTAATTGGTTATTTGATCGGATAAACAAAGGGCAGCATTGGATACATCACAACGGAAATATTCAATCAGTACGCATAGTATTAAAAAAATGGCTATGCCCACAGATCATAATCTACTTGGAGTGTGTTTACATTTTTCAAAGAAATACGCTTTTCGTAATTAAATCGCCCCCCATACTCACAATTGTTGGCTTCCTTCATATGTTTCTCAAACTAGCCCCTCAATTCCTTTTCCTTGTTTGCTAACATATATATTCCAACGTAGCCAGGGTCATAACACCACAGGCGCACATACTTCCCCATCTCGTCATACCAAAATGAAGTTGGTTCCCATTTTGCCTCTATCGTGCCCTTTATTTAGTTCACCTGACAGCGGACATTGCAGCTCTGCGTCCGTTTCCAGGCAGCAGAGAATGACGCATTCCAGCACCCCAGCCTGTCACCACGAATCTCCCCGCCAGGAGTCTGCCCGCAGAGCACAACTCACGCTGAATTTCCTAGACATTCAGCGAAAGGCATATATAGGGAGTTCTTTCGGACACACGCAAAACAGAAATATTCTCTTCCACGTGCAGTCCACCGATGCTGACTAGTCTCTGACATGTGCGTTCGCTTCTCCGCGTGGTATGACGGGCGGTCGTCTACGTAGCCATCAAAGAGGCAACGTTGGAGCCTCCGTACGGGTAGCCTAATGAGCCCAATTATTTCTAGCGGAATACCATCTACTAATGGACGCCTGGCGAGCAGTGCTGCCCGACACAACATGGCCACGCTGTCAACGCGCTGAACCTGGGGAATGGAACGCGTTCGTCGCATCCCCTCCCTTCCCGCATTGCGCCCTCGGTTCTGAGCACGCCGCGGTCACGTTAACGACACATCCGCGAACCAAAGCTATTTCGGCTTCCCTAACGGCCTCGCCCCGTTGTTGCCGCGGTTATGCGGCTGTATTCAAGTATTTGAATGCGCAAGCACCCATCAACTAGATTAACGTCTGAAGGTAATGGGCCGGGCAGGTAGAGGCCCACCATTGTTTTCAGAGCATATATGTCTAGCAGATATCAGATATTAAGAGCAGGAAAGAGATTCAGAAACACTGTAGAGACAAGGCGCTTTGATCCATTTCATAAGTCCTATACCTTAGCCAGGATTGCTAATCTTTAGGTGTTCTCAAAGAAAAGTGTTAATGTACTGAGCTTTATGAACACATTATTAAACAAGTGTGCTGCCTCTCCAGAGCATTTTGAGCGTTACGTTGTAATCATTTGAATATTTTGTAAAGAAATGGGCTTTTGGCCGCTATTTCGAGAAGCGGTCAGTCATGGTTTCATGACTCTTCCTGTCCACACGATTGAATGAGGCACTGAGTTAATCGAACAAAAAAAATGAAAAACTTTTTCTCACGCACACTCTCAGACCCATTAACGTTAGCATAAACTAATTTTTAACGCATATACGTGTGACGAAGAACATGTATTTTCTGCCAAGGACAAGAAGGTCAACTGCTTGTGTACAATGATGTTTAGCCAATAGGGGCGCTTTGCGTCTGGACTACTTTTCTCCTCTCGTTTCCCGTCGTCGAACCCTAAGCAGCCTGGATTAATGATCAAAATTGTCGGGTGGTTTCGTTTTGCTAAGCACGAAATTTCTGCGAAAGCGCACATTTTTGCAGGTGGACACCACCGCCGCGTACCTGAGAGCGCGATGGAGGTTCCCACTGACCTAGGGAGCCAGCTGTATGTGTATTCAACTTTTTCATCGTCATTATCAATGTACGCAATGCACGCCAGCAGCATATATGCTCCAGTGCCACGTTTCTGCGGCAATGTTGTCAACACGAGCGTGTATTGCTCTAGTGCCACGTTTCTGCCACAACGTTGGCTACACCAACGTAAGCATGTGGCGGCCTTCTTTCCGTCACTACCGCCACGTCACTCAAAGCGTGAATATTGCGAATATTCGTTTGATAGTAGTATCAGTTGATGAAAACGACGATGTGCAATGCACAGCGCGAGAGTGTGTAGCAGTTTAACACGAGGTGTGATCGGCTGCGGTGATAGCCTAGCGGTCTCGTGTAGGGGCCAGTGAAGCTGATGTGTTCGCCCCGCCGTGGGTTTGAGTCCCAGCCTTATTTATTAATTTATTTATGCTTTTCGCAAGGTCACCTTCAAGGTGAAGCATCACACAAACTGGCGAGCTTGTTTCACCTCGTTGAGTAGTGGTTTCGCACTAAAAGTGCAGCTACACATGTGGAACGCTGCGTGCAGCTCCCCTAGAAACCCATTCCTAAGCGATGATTTTCCCCATAAGCACCTTCTTTTCTGCCAAAGCTATATATTTGTTCGTATAGTGCTGGTTGCTCTTCTGTCACCCTCACCTCCGGAACGTGGACAACCCTTCGTCCATGCCCCTTCCTGTGTAGCTTAGAAAATGGTCTATAGACTTTATTTAGACTTCTTGTGGACTCTATTGACTTCCTATAGATATTTCAGTTTGTCTATTCGTAGTCTATAGAAAAAGGCTACTAAAAGTGTATGGCCATAAATCCATTGATTTTCTATACGCTTCATATATGATTTGTAATGCCTAAAGACTAGTTTGTAGGAAGTCCATAGTCCATAGACGCTACTAAATATGTGGTTGGTATTTTCTTGTTATCGGGTTGATGTGTACAACGAGGATAAAAAGCACTGCGTCATATTGCGGGATCTGAAGTGGATGGATGTCGGGTGTGCGAGCTTGACAAAGCATTTGTGCATAAAAAAGAGGTCATCTTTTCACCGGTGCTCCATCGAAAAGCGCACTTGTGCATACACGAGAGTAGCACATTTTCCTTAACTGCGCCCAGTTTTCGAGCCCACCTTCATCACTATATACTACAGATCGCACATTCTTCAGTGCACCCTTTCTCTGACTACCATCAGCTACGTGACGCAGGCCCGCTGGGGTGTCATCTTCTCCGACCAAGTCGTGAAAACAGGACCTCTTAATCACAGCATTTCACACCGACATCACTATTCAAATCTCAAACTCCGCATATTTCCAGCACTATACTGATCAGGCACTCGAATTCTTCATTTGTATGAGTAAACACCCGCAAACATTTGCTTTTATTATTTTTTCTTCATTATATATTATTTAAGGACATGCCGGTATACTTTATAAGACCCGGCTGCTCACTCTCTCATATTTGAATGAAAAATGATCATGGGTAAAAGGAAATGGTAATTCAACTCCACAAAATACTATTCGGGAACTTTTATGTGTGGCAAGCCACATGCTATATTTTTTTTTGCTTGTTTCGAATTTATGCGCATTTAAAGCATGCACCCTGTTTACTTCGTCACTCAGTGAAAACAGTCATTCTGCGAAATTTTTAACGCAATACCTTCCACGGGCACGATACTCAGGCACGCCCAAGATACTTGTGGTTTAGGGTGTCTGGAATAAACTTTTATGGACGCAACATTACCCAGATTGCAGCGATGAGTGCAGATATACAGGAGCTAAGTAAAAATACATGAATAAAAAACTAAATAAAATCCTTCAAAACATCTGGAATGACTAGGGTTTGGTTTACGAGCTCTAAGAGGGATCCTACGCTAGGTCTGATGTGAAATCCCTACGCAGAGTAGAGTGATTATAAGCCACCGTTATGCTTGAAAGTTGATCATCTCGTAAAAGAGAGCGCGGCGGCAATATTCTCCACTCGAGCACCGGAAAGACTGAAAGAAAGGGATAACGGCACAAGGCTTATGGGATTTCGCAAAACCTCTTCTCTCTCCTCCCCCAGCGTTGATGTTATATACGTTAGTCAAAACTACCAATTAAGCCTCCAAAACACGTTATGTCTAGTATCACGTAGCCGTATTCTAGACAGCTCCTGGCACGAGATTTCTGCGGGTAAGAGAACCGAATTTATTTGAATAATGCTTCAAAATAAAAGAAGAGAAAATTTTCATATAGACGGCTTGGGAAAGGTCGAGAGCATCAGGGTGCCGTCTCTGTGCTCGGTCATCTCAGCGGATTTTTCGTGATAATTAAACCGAATTTCCGAGATGACTTTTGGTGCCGTTTGTGTAGTGTTTGTTTCTTTGTGGTGATCTTTATTATCATACTCTCATACTCAATAGCTTCAAAAAAAATCAAAACAAAGCTGCCTTTCAGAGTCCCGCCACATACTAAGAGATCAATAAAAAGCTAGAATTTTATCTGCCGTGCACTTCAAAGAAGCCCACTGTCCTTCAACGAAGTAAAAGTAAAGTAAAGGAACTAAAAAAGAAAATGAAGTAAAAAGTTTATACAAGTAAGGGCTGCTCTCCTGTACCGCCATATTTCATGTGAGAACCCCGTTCAAAGGCCGTATAAGCTCCTGACGGACACAGATCAGGAACGAAGCGCCAAATGCTTTTAAACGGAGGCCCTTCAGCCAATGGGGTCGACTGATTTCCGTGACGCCGAGGTTAATCCGTGATTAATCCCCCCTGTAATGGTAGCCTGAAAAGAATAACCCACGGATTAACTGCGACGCCATCAAATTCGGTCCACGCTACTGGATGGATAGCCTCCTTTAAAAGGTATTTCTCTCTTCTATCTTGATTTATATGCGACAACAACCGTTCTACTCGGTAGGACCGCGGGATTTTCCCATTGCAACATAAAATGCCTGCACCGACCGCAACGCTGTTTAGACCGAAGAAAGTCCGACATCTAATCGCTATTGTAAAAATCCTGAAGCCGAGCCAGGACCAATAAAACGACATAGCGATATTTTCTGTAACCAAAACTTGAGCTTTGGTCGGCAGCAAAAAAAGCATATTTGTTGCTAGGAAACAAGATTTAATAAGGAACTTTTTTTTAAAACTAAATTCTTGGTTTCAAGATCGAAAACGAGTCCGTGGTCAACTGTCCGAAGCGAACGGCGATGTTGCCGAGCCACCGAGGTCCACGAGGATTGGCTTTGCCGACATCGAACTTTGCATGCGAAAGCATCCGGTCACTGCGATACTAGTATTTCATTCTGTGCCTTTTTCTAGCGCAATAAAGATAAGTTTTTGGTACACGAGCCGTCTTTGTCAATAAAACGCTCTGCTGTATGGATAAAGGACGATTTAAAGTGATCCTCAGTGCCCCTTTAATAAATATTTATACTGCGTGACAACTTTTCCTGGCATTGCAGCGGAAGCCTCGGAGCCTAAGCACGCCTTAGCCTCCTGAGCAACGGAACATAGTCCTGACATCCAGTTATTAGTATTCTCTCTAAATTTAGTGTATTGAATGTTATCAGTTTTATATTTAAACTTAGTAGATTCAATGTTAGTTATTTAAGCCTTATTCCTGGCACACATGATAATTCTCAACGTTGAAAGTTGAAGAGAAACGCTGTCTTGATTACAACAAATTTTCTAGGCACGTACAGTTAAAAGAAGGTTCAAGAGATGGCACCAGCTGCTTCACCAATGTAAAGAAAATACCTCGGAGAGAGCAACACGCAAGGCAGCCTGGCGCACTGCACTGCGGCAGAACAATTTGGTGAATGACACAGTTGTGAAGGCTCCGCCTCTGCAGCTTTCCCTGTGTTGCCAAGAAAATGTGTAGGGCAGTATAGAAGTTTCAGGTATCTGTTGTGTCCAATTCACAGCGAGCGCACCGCCATCCTCGTTGCCGTGTTTTTAACAGCGTGGTGCGATTGTCTCCGCAATACATCAACGTCCTTTGCTTGCTTCGACGCCAGTTTCCCTTCCCTCAAGCGCGTGCATGTTCCTGTCGGTTCGCGGTTCAGTCTTAAACTGTAGCTGCATGGGCCATCGCTAAAGCGGCATGACGCCGGTTGAATAATCAGCAGGTTGAACGTTTGATTTCGCCCTATGAAACACACAGCAGATATTTTTTTTGTTGCCACGACACATTTTCTTGCAGTATTTTGGAACCTGACAATGGAAATTCCTGTATAGTAACTACAAGATTTTGTGAAGTATTGAACAGTCTGTTTTCGTAACTACAGTCAGTTCTGTCGCAACAACAGACAACTTCGCAATTCTACAGAAAAATTTCTCATAAGGACCGGACGGCAAAAATTTCTGTTGTATATTTAGACCAGCTCTGTCGTATTTTTCGACGGGGCAGACTCAGTCAACGCGGTTTTGCTTATCTGCGGGCTGCTGGCAGACCGTATTTGAGCGAACGAGATGCGCTGAAATGTTGCGCTCGTTTTCGCCATTCATTTACTTGTCGAATTGCATTATAAATACAACCTGGTAACGTCATACGTTTCACTGAGTTTGATGACAGGCGCCGAAGAGGTTATCAAAAAGCTGCAGCGAACCTCTGCGATTTTAATTTGTACGTAATTTATTTTATCCCGAAAAGGCGTCGCGAGAGCCAGTAAATCATCGAATTTTGCTGATTCAGGCCACCGGATTTCAACGCATCGGCGCTATGACATGTTTCACAACTAGTGTGATGAAAGAGTTATGGCAATAATAATGTCAGGCATGGGTGGCGACCGGCTTAACACTAGTCCGACGAGTGCTTTGGGAGTAAGCTGCTTCTTTGTATTATCTGACGGTCCTACAAAAAATGAAATGAACTCTCCTGCTTCGACAGCAAGAGGCTGCTTTGGAGACCTCAGGCGTCAGAATTCCTGGGGCCGTTCTTCAATAAACATGGCTCAGAACGTTCCAGGCAACGGGCATGCCTTTTAGTGCGCAGTTCGGAACAGTCCGCAAAACTCCCGCTGTTGTCGGAAATTTATGCAATGTAGCAGTGCCTGACCTACACACGCAGTCTAACTCGATCCACATAGCGAGCAGAAATGTGGTACAAGGCTTTTTGCTTGCTGTTATGAAGAAACGGCATTCCTTGAAAAGCTAAACACAAACTATGTGATGACTAGCTTATCGCATAAGCAGCAGGCTGTACAAACTCGTGTTGTATCTCATTCTTGCTCGCTCACAAAGTTGTACGATATTTCACAGTGCAATACAAACAGCATATCTGAAGCTTTTGTCAACGCATGCACAGTGTGTCAGCTTTAAAGAATTGAGGTAATTACAGTATTTTATACTATAGCGTATCATTTTGGTCAAATGTTTTTTTTTTCAGGTCAAGCATTTGGACAGCACTGTTGTCTCTTTGAGCTATTGATCAATTCGCTCTCGTCCTACCATAAGCTTGCCATCCCGGTTAGCTGACTTGGTAGAGCAACTACTCCAGTGAAGCGGTGGTCCCGGGTTCAAACCTGGGACCAGGACGAATTTTCGGTGACCTACGAGGTTTCTGAGATAGCTGTATGGAATTCATTTGTAGCCGTATGGCTACGTTCGCGTTGATGCCATTGACTATAGCTTCTACCTTATAGCATATCTTTTGTATAGTTATAAATATATGGCTGCATTGTACCGCATCGTATGGTCGGTGATGGTTCTCACATTTTCCTTTATTTTGCGAATTGCTTAGAGGGAGATGTTGTTTAATATATTTTAATAACGGTTGTTTGTAATCAGTTATCTTCCTCGATTTCTTTTCTCCTTTTGAAAACTTTTCCTCAGCAAAATGCCCTAAAATATTTTATATCCTATCATTTTTTGCGCGCAGAAGTTTCTCATAGGGTGCATCGCCCTTCAAGTTTATTGTAATTGTTACCCCTTTATGTAACGGCCAAACAGTTTTTGGGTATCTAAATAAATTACTGTTGTGTGATCTTTCACTACAATGGTATTATTAGAGGTGAGACAACCTAAACATTCTTCAAACCGTACCTAAGCAAGCAATGGAATGTTATCTTCACTATTGGTATTGGTTTCTACTGTATTCCTCAGTACACGCACGCATTTTTACCTTGTTGAGCTGTGCCTTAATTAGTGAATTTTCTTATTTTAAATATACCGTAGCAATATAGCCATCTCAGAAAACCTACCAGCTGTTTTACAACGCTGCAGTTCACCCGATGTTAACGATCAAGCCTCGAAATTTCCGAACTCTTTACCAAATCCTTTGATTGTCTGAGCCTCATGGAGTTGACCATCGCGACGGTAGTAATATCGGATACGGATTATGGAGGCTGCAAGAGTTCGCTCACATCCAGCACAACTTAGTAGCTACTGTATCGTACTTCACACAACAAGGCTAGCATTGCAGTGGTTCACAGAATTGAAAGTAGTTTAAGCGATTAAAGCAAATGATTTCACTTCGAGCAGACGCTGCATATTTCGCAATGTAGTTTTCCGTCTCTCTAAACAATAGGCGTGTAAAGTGGGCCCGCAAAAACTTGCTCAAAGCCATTTGGAGACTATCCGCTTCTGTGGAAAACGAGTGTCAGCGTGCGGGAAGTCTTCGAAAAAAATCACGTTCATTTTCCGAAGCCACCTTTAATCTCGCTGAACTTTGATACGTAAATTCAGCCAACTCCTGAAACCAACTTTCCGGCCAGGCCGGCAAACCGTCCTACAGATCCAGAAAAACTATCCGCTCTGTGATAGAAAATCGGAAGGAGGTGTTTTAAGCAAACAGATCGCCCACACACGAAGCGACACAACGCTCCGACCGTGAAACCTAATTATAGTCGCTCTGGAGCCTGCATTACTGGAAAAGGCCGTGGGAGAGAGCGAAAGAAAAAGCTCTTCATTGAAGAGCGAAGATTTTAGTTGGCGCGTTTTCAACCAAATGCTCTTTACTGAAAGGACGTGAAGAGGGCAGATAGAAATGACTTAGAAGGGGGTAATAAATGATGAAGAATAAATGCTCAACAATTAAATGGTAGTCGCGACATTTCGAAGTAAACTTTTCTAGTTTCAATAAACACGCAACAGTTATCAAAGAAGCCAAGTAAATAGCAGCAAACGCTCCCATCGCAGCTGCATTGAGGATGAACTTTTAACTTATCCTTGTTTGCGCACTGGAAATAGGTAGGCGAGAGTGACACTATGCGCAGCGAGCGAAAATATCGGTTCCCATCAACTTGCCCAAACTCAGATGTGACACTTTCACTTTCAAGCGAAAAGAAGTGAAGCCGGTTAAAGCTAGTTAAACCTAATTAGAAGCACCCAGTAGGACATAGGAGGAAAGAGCTTCCCACGATGCGCTCCGAAATGTCACTGGCAAGGTCGCGCTGTCGAGTGTGGTAACCGAGTACGCGGTACCTGAAACCAGACGTAGCGTGGGATTTACCGTCTCCTATCGCATGCACATTGTCGATAGTCATTAGTGGGCCAAAACCTCTTAAATAGCCATCAGTGACATTCCACGCAATCTTCTCAAAAATATCTGATAAAGTGTTCGCATGTTACAAGGACACGAGGCTTTTGTCTTCAATCGTGATTTTAACGAGGCGAAAATTTTCGCAAGATGTTCTCTGCTCTTATCCACGCAACGAAAAGAAATAAAGCAGACTCCCGGTGAAAGGCCGTTAGGCCTATCTTGCGAACGAGTTGTGCGCCTTCGTTTCTGACATTCGTTTGTAAACATCCGACACCACTTGGCTCACCAACCAATGGTGGCTAGCGGTACAACAAGGAAGCCGCTAAGCAATCGAGCTTTGATATTGTTAGGAATACGCAAAACTTAGCTTTTCTAACTTCGTGACTATTTCCGCCGGCTCATAACGCAAGAAACAACACTTACGTAAGCGAGGAACTACAAGCACAGCCCAGTATTTTCCCATCACGCGTTGCCTTTCTCGTTTTTTGGCGTTTATTGGCGCTAATACCATGATACTTGAGACGTATCACAGCGTCTGAACATGCTGTCTGACACTGCAGGAATTTGAACGTGGCACATGCTTTTTAAAACAAACACGTATTTTATTCATTCCTAAGTATAGATTGAATGCTTAAGAATGTCAGCCTGAAACGGTGAAGTAACATTTACTTTAATGCGAAAAAATAAAAAACAGCCTCTTTCGACCTTAGCGCTAATGATCGAAAGCATCCACTTTTTCGTGATCACAGCCGTACGCTAACAAGAGTTCTGCCGTCTAACCATCCACTAATGTATATAGAAATGTCTTCTTCTGACGCATTCTTTTCTTTTCTTTAGAAACGTCTGATGTTTGCTAAAATTGAGCAAAAATTACAAAGATCTTCGACAGATTCCTTACGTTCTCTAAGAAAAATGGTGTTCATTTGTGAACTCTCGAATGTGATCAAATGGTGACTTTCTATAAACAAAAAAGAGATATAGAAGCCATACCTGACTGGATTTATTCCTATATGTACTGCGTGTCATCGTTCTTTTTTTCTTGTGTCGCCTCTAAATGTTGCTCTATCGCTTTTCTCATCTTATCTCTCGAATGTAATTCAGCAGTTTTCTGCGTTGAGGCGTTACTGCCAAAAAATCCATAAGCGCAATTCGTTATTATTTTTTTCACGCAAAGCCAGGAGTCGTCGTGAAAGACATTTTTTTTAACCTCGTCGCGAATTTTGCGAGAACCATTTGATTCGCTGAAGGCTGCTGCACCCCATTCATGTTAATCTTCTGTGCTAAGTAAATCAAAATGGGGAACAAGGACCGGAGTAATTATCTTAAGTGCAATTTGTGCGCTGTCGGAATACATATTCGGCACGTACAACCGAAAAACTGCATTTCTTTTCTGTTAAAATTTGCAAGAACTGACCCGTTTCTTCTCTGTTATCGCATCTTCAAACATCGTCGTGAATCTGTATGCGTTAAGTATTTCTTTTCTTTGAAACAGCGAAAAAAAATGCTACTACGTGTTCCTGATTAATTACGCGAGCGAAAAAAAAAAACACTGCCAGCGTCCTTATCGTTTCAACCCCTAGGCGCGTTCTTCCGTTTTTTTCCTTGGAACTTCTAGCAAGAAAAGAAGTCCTTGCTTTGCAGGTCTGGGGAATGCGTTCCAGCAGCAACAGAAACGTCGCCACTTATGCGGCACAGGCTAGCAGCAGGAAATTATCCTGGAAGGTTATTCGTGCCTCTAGCTTTGCGGGATTTTCTGTAGCAGTTGATATAAAAAGCCTTCTGCACGTAAGGTATGGACTTTAAATAAAAGGTTGTGTTAATTCCCTTTCAACTTGCGTAATGTGTATAGAAGGGCTCCGAAGTATTCAAGAATTCTAAAGGTCAAGACGCCAACCCAGCCATGTTTGTGCGGAAAAAAACCCCGCGGATCATGTCAACCGAAGGATCATGTTTCTTACGGCGCTAAGGGGTTCTGCTATTAAGTTTTATCAGTGTTATTTTCAACACGAGCGCTGGCACATATTTCTGGTAGGGAAGACAAAAAAAAGTTAAGTGTGCTAGTATCTCTGACAAAGAAGACGCCTTGGTAGTGCTAGTAATATCAAATGAGGCGATCTCAGCTAACCTCTGCACTGTCTTAACTCGTTGTGGCAGTCGAAGAGCGCATGCCAAGTTATTTCGCAAAAATTCAATTTCGCCGGCAGCTTCCATTCAATACAAGCACTTTCCTCACTACGATGCATGTTATTTTGCATCATCCACGATCTGTAATTTTAACGCTGCGCTGGAGTTGTTATAAAAGATCACGTGTCGTGCTCAGCCAGCATAGAGTATGTCAAAGACGAACACATTCTAGGCACTCCCGCCAAAAGACGGCGTTTAAATAGTTAATCTGCAGCCACAGGGCCGTCCTAAGTGATTAGGATACTATGCGCAGCAAGTAAGAGCTAACAAGCGATGGTTAGCTCCCCCCAGCCACCTCTGGTCTGCGAGTGCACTGCTTAACGCCACAAGTCAGTCAAAGGAAAACAAGCATTCCTCTCCAAACCGTTGATTTCGTGGCCAGTGCACGCCCGTTAGAGAAGTATTTGCTTGCCCAGCCCGTTTACCACAAAGTAACCAAAGCGACGACGATGCCGATGGTGTGCGATTATTTTGCGCCAGGGCAGCTGTCATCGTGAAGGTAAGCATGAAGGCAACGGGTGATGTATGTTGGTTAACCGAACAAACCAAAACTGGTGTTGGAGTTCTTGAAACTACAAGTCTTTCTGAACATCGGCCCTGTTTTACTGTTGCCTTGCAACCAGCATACACGTGGCAAGTGTCTACACAGTCGTCTCAGAAGTTTGGACGCATGTTCCTTTTGAAAGAGTGCACTGTCTTGATGTGTTCTGCTCGGGACATCGTACAGAACTCTGCAGTGGAGAAATAAGACAGCAGTTCTGAAGAAAAAGGAATATCACGAGGAGTGGAGTGACTGACGCGAGGATGTTTAGTGGAATCTACTGGGTGACAAGGAGGTTTCCGGTGTGGAATCACCACTTAAGGGGCCTGGTAAAATTACTAAACATGGGAGGAAAACCGCTGTAATGAAGGCTCCATTGATTTGGCCATGGGACGAAGAGGATCGGAGGGCATGCCAGAAGAGAGCTATATGAGAAGGACATCATAGGAAAGAGGACACGAAGAAGACCGAAAGGGAAGTGCTGAGAACTGATTGATAGCGCTCTTTTGGAGGAGAAGCTTTCAGTAGAGACGATGCAAGGTAGCAAGAGGTAGAGAGTAGTCATAAGAAATACCGATCCCCCATGAATAACTGGAATAAGCTGATGAAGGAAGGAATTCAAGATAGCGCAAGAGACTCGTAATAAGAGACAATATGGGGTCCAATCTAGAGACTAGATAAAAGAAATGGCTAATTCTTGGGCGCTATTGGTGAAGAGAAGAGAAATTTGAAAATCATTTAGACAGCCTGTCATTCTGCTTTCCCAGAGCTCGAATAATGCTGACTGTGATGATGGCGATGCTCATGATGATGGATTAAGTGACAGAGCTTTACTGGCATTAGTTACACTCTTTTTACTATATTGGGAATTGAATTCGAGTTTATTATTCTCGGCGTGGAACACCGTACCGTGTACGTGCTCTTTCATACTTGCCTGGATCTCGCGTCAAAAAATTCGCGTTATTGGGTTTTCTTCCGATGGGAGCCAACTACTCCTGTAACAAGTCGCACTGAACTCCGCAACAAATAATCCATCTAATTGGCTGAGCGCTTTGTGTGGAATCACCTCTTGATCGGCAGATAAGCATGCTCACCAAGCTATTATTTTTGCTTTATATTTACTTGCGCTGAAGCTTGCTGTTGTTCAGAGGGGGCAAATTTTGGATCACTCGCACACACGTATATTCTAGACAGCTCATGTTGCACTGCGACATACCAGGCATAATGTCGAAGGTGATATCAGGGATTTCGCGGAGACGCAATGCCCGCTCTACTTTTCCTGCGCTTACCAATCACTCTTTTAACACCGCGAGCGTAAATCGAACGCAACAGAGGGGAATTTCTGGCAGTTCCAGAAGAGCCATGGGCACAACAAGCCTCGCCAAGTGCTTTTCTGGTTCGTTCAAACAAAGCTGTGGTGAACCGCCGGACACAACTCAAGAACTCATAGGTCAACGCCAACATTTGGTGCACATCCTTCAGAGGATTCCCTCAAACCAATGGCGTCTACTTACGCCGTGGTAAACCCCTTTTACCTGTTACCGAAATGTGATAACATGATGCCAGGAGCCATGTAGCTTACCGCGACGTCATGCAATCAAGCAGACGGCACTGGTTGAAGGTTGTCCTCTGAGAGATATTTTCCGCCTCATTCCTATGTTGTGTCTCCCCAAGTTCCCTGCATTGATTCGGTATCGGATTAAGATAAATTACAACTTACAAGATCAATGGCGACCTCGGTTCATTTCTTTGTCTTTATATTTTCCGAATTTTGAAGTGGGCTATTGCATTACTTTTTTGCAGCACGAAACTTTCTGCCAATACCGTTTCGGCCTCCAAAGAACACTCGTTTCATTTACTTTCGGCCTACGCGAATTCGTTCTAGAGCACTTTTAACTCAATGCAGGCCGACACTACGGAAATATCCGTAAAACATATTTTGGTAGACATTTCAAACATGTTCTTATTTATTCCAAGCGCCGCGCAATATATTCGAACTATCCATAAGCAAGTTCTCGACATTCTCAGCACAGGAATCTAAACTAAGCATGAAAGGCATGGCTAGTACGATTACTCACTTTTTCCTTCCACCGTCTTTGCCGTCTTTGAAGAACAAAATAGGAGCGTTCTACGAATCCAATCTCGATGGTTTTGCATTTGCACTGAGAGATGGCAGAGTAGGAATAAAATAGCGAACGCAGAAGCTTCTTTGGGAGCACATGAGACTAAGTCCTCGTTTCTTGCGCTGGTTTTCTGTTTATCAGGAAGTCACAAGGGAGTTGAGCGTTATTGGAAAAAAATCCAATATGCGAGCAATCGTATGTTCGCAACTTGGAGCGCAGTAAAGTGAAGTTACATGTTCATTTATCCTTACTGAAGAAACGCTTTCAGGTGCGCTTTACGATTCTTGCGTCGCCAACTGCCGATTTAAATTCTAATTTCGTCTTTTTTCTTTAATTGAAAAAGTTTTTGCTTGTTCGTTCACGTGGCGCAACTACGGAACTTAACGAGAAATTTTTCAGTTGCGTGCCAATAGTATAACAGGAGCTCCACCAGGTTTATTTATGTACTCCCTTCTTTTGATTTAAACTCGCTCTTTCCGGTTTACTTAAAAAATTTATTAAAAATGCTGCGTGGAACATGTTCTCCTGGTATCTCACGCAGGACTTCAACGGTGGTAGCCATCAAAAGTTTGCGAACAAATTGCACACCTTGTATGCAAATCATGTAACCTGGTTTATTAATGATTTCTCGGCTTTAGTAAATTGGGTGCGTTTCCAGGAAAAAGCGTCTTAATAAGCTTGTTCTTAATAGGAACGACTCTGTGAACACTTCGGTGAGCGCAAAATGTAAAATTTTTACAATAAAAACACAGAGGCATGTTTTTTTCGAGAAAAGAAAGCTTTCACGAAACTTTCAAAGCGTCAAAGAACAAAACCAGCTTACTACTAGCAAATTTTTTGTGTCTTCGAAGCAGCAAAAGCGTTGTGCTGATATAACGTTATACGGGGTGTCTCAGGGAAGACTTAAAACAATTCTCAAAAGCAGGATTTTTTATGCAAAAATTTGGCTTTCTGGGCATAGTGTTACCACTGTTAGCGGCCAGCAGGAAACCGACGAATCGTCTTTAGTAAGCTGGCTAACTAATTTTCAATAATTAACTCTTTAACTATTCGAGTTAGGCGTCTATTGCAGTTAGAGGTTTGTATCTGGTCGTAAGTAATAACCATGTCAGTTTTTTATAATTTCGAAAACGCCATTACCCTTGGCGCTGTGGCTCGACAAAATTTGGATTTTTTGACTAGTTACGTGCACTGGAAAGGTTGCTTTGCCTTCTTGCTTTTCCAAACAGCATGTATTTTTGCACGATGTAGCCAGACTTTGTCGAGCCACAGCTCCGAAGACAATCGCGTTTCCGAAATTCTAAAAAAACATATATGGCTATTACTAACGACAGGCTACACATCTCTAATTGCAACAAGTTGCCTAGCTGTGATAGTTGAAAAGTTAATTATCAGAAATTAGTTAACGAGCTTACTACTTAAGACAATACACTACCATTCCGACATCCGCCAACACTGATAATATTCTACCGCGAAAGCAATACTTTTACCACAAAAAAGCATACTTTTGAAAATTACTTATTCTCCCCTCAAACACCCTGTATTTCACTGAATCTTAACTCACTAAGGCGCTACGTACACAGCGGAATACATAGAGAACTCGCAATTTATTTCCAAAACCCTGCTTCATATTACAATGATTATTATGTGTCAGGACAATTTTGAATTCTTTCATATCGTAAATGCGGCGCTTTTTTGTCCCTTATAAACGCGCGCAAAGTAATATCTCTCAAGCGAGTCAGCCTGGTAACACGGCCTCCTGCGTTTCCGTCTATCCGATTTGTGCAACCCTTTAGACTGTCTTTTTTTTCAGAATTTTTGGCGCCATTTTTGACTTTCAAAGAAGGAATATTTGTACGTCCCGTCGGGTGTTCCAACACCGAATCCAGGTATTTAGATGATAAAAGCTTCAAAAGTAGCGACGCTTTCAATTAAATTTTGTACACGTACATGAAGTTGTAGCAGCAGCAGCGGCCTCCCGCAGCAGGAGCAGCACCAGCCGCCGAAGATGACGCCGAAGTGAAGCCGAATTGAGCTCCCTCCTCGTGCTGGCGTCACGCGCCCGCAACGAGTTCGAACACATGCTGGAGCTCGGCATTATCCAACCTTCATCTAGCCCATGGGCGTGCCCTCTACTCATGGTACCGAAGAAATCCCCAGGAGGCTGGCTGGCTGTGGCGATTACCGCGCCCTCAACGACGCTACCGTTCCGGACCGTTATACCCTACCTCACATCGCGGATTTTACCGCTGCACTACAAGGCGCGACAATTTTCTCTAAAATCGATCTCGTCAAGGCGTACCACCAAATCCTTGTAGAATCATCCGATGTACCCAAAACTCCAATCATCACACCATTCGGCCTCTTCGAATACCTCCACATGCCATTTAGCCTCCGTAACTCTGGCCAGACATTTCAACGCTTCGTGGACACAGTTACAAGGGGTCCACCTTTCTGCATGGCCTACATCGATGACCTCCTCGGATTCAGCCGCGATACGGAGCAGCACTTGCAACACCTCCGGCAGCTTTTTCAACGTCTCTCTGATTACGGCCGGATCATCAACAGAGCAAAATGTGAATTCGGCAATTCGGAGCTCGACCTCCTTGGCCACCGTGTCAACAGCTCCGGCATCCGGCCTCTCCCATCAAAAGTCTAGGCCATTCAAGACTTTCCGCAACCTGCCTCAATTCGCAAGCTCCGTGAATTTCTCGGCCATATAAACTTTTATCGCCGTTTCATCCCTCACTGTGCTGCACTCCTCAAACCACTGACGGACATGGACATGCTTCAAGGCAAGAAAACAAACTCCGCACAATTGACACGTTCTTCAGCTGCTTCTGGATTCTTTCCACGCTGCCAAAACAAAACTATCCGACCTCGTTCTCCTTGCCAATCCGCGACCTGATGCACACCTTCACCTCATGACCGACGCCTCCGACTCCGGCGTTGGAGCCGTGCTACTTCAGCTCGTGGATGGTTCTTGGAACCGTCTATCTTTTTTTCTCCCGCAAGCTTTCCACTGCTTAAAGCCGCTAGAGTACTTTCGGCCGTGAACTTCTTGCCATGTACATATCCGTGCAACGTTTCAAGCACCTCCTAGAAGGTCGCCAGTTCCACACCGTCACCGACCACGAACCACTTATTTTTGCCATCAAATCGGCGAGCGGTAAATTCTCGCCCAGCGAAATTCGTCACCTTTCGTACGCGGAAGAATTCACACCCGACATCAGACATGTGCAAGGTTCTGACAATGCCCCGGTGGATGCTCTGTCACGTGTTACTGCTTCCCTCGCCTTCGCTGCTCCATCACCGAACCACGATTTTGCCGCCCTCGCAAAAGCGCAGCAACATGACTCGGAAGTTATGAACCTTTGGCAAGAACCCTCATTCGCTTGATCTCCTTCAAATTCTCCTCCCTTCATGCCCCGTCTTCATCATCTGCGACAGTTCGGCCGGCACTCCACGCCTTTTGGTCCCCTCTGCCTTTCGTCGTCTTGTCTTCGATGCCCTCCACGGCCTGTCCCACCCCGTGATTCGCCCCACGCAGCATCTTCTCACAAAACGTTATGTCTGGCCCGGCATCAACAAGGACGTGCGCGCCTGGGACCGTGCCTGCCTGGCTTGCCAGCAGTCTAATACTCAGCAACACACGACCTCTCCCTTCGGCTCGTTTCCTCCGCCGTCAGCCCGTTTTGACAACGTCCACACAGATATCTTGGGTCCCTGGCCACCTTCCGCTGCAGAGTCATATCTTCTTACTTACATCGATTGGTTTACTCCCTGGTCCGAAACGTTTCCTCTGCTTGACGCCACCAGTGACACTATCTCCAGAACCTTCGTCTCCGGCTGGGTCTCCCGGTACGGAGTTCCCTCGACCATCACCACTGACCGTGGCTCCCAGTTTGAATCTTCACTTTTCAATAACCTTATGACTTTACTTGGAACTTCACGAATTAGAACCACTGCTTACCATCCCATCGCCAACGGTATGAACGAACGCTTCCATCGTTCGCTTAAAACATCCCTCAAAGCCCAACTCGAAACCACCCACTAGACTGCCTCCCTACCACTGGTTCTGCTCAGCCTCCGTGCTACACTGAAACAAGATCTTCGTTGCACTCCGGCAGAACTTCTCTTCGGCTCACCCCTGCGTCTTCCTGGTGAATTTTTTGGAATCTACTGATTCTTCTACAAGCCTCGACCCTACCGATAACGTGACGCAGCTCCGCTATTTTTGCCGCCATCTCAGAGCGCCACATTTCCGACGCGAATCTCGACCATCTTCACATGTTCCATCCGAACTAGCGACTTGCACGCACGTCTTTGTTCGCCGAGACTCTGTCCGCAAGCCGCTTCAGCGCCCCTACGACGGCCCCTTCCGTGTACTGGAAAGTACATCGAAGTTCTTCGTCGTCAATATTCATGGGTGCAATGACACTATTTCAATCAACCGCTTGAAGCCAGCCTTCACAGGGGACGCCCCGTCCACTGGACCTTCATATGTGCTTTCTATGCCCCAACCGGCTGGCTGCCCTCCTCCGCCATATTGCCCTGACCCTCCTCAGAAGCGGAAAGTATCGTTCGGCTCCAAGCTTCACCGGACTCCTTCACTAGTGGGGGGCCTACTGCAGCAGCAGCAGCGGCCTTACGTAGCAGGAGCAGCACCAGCCGTCGAAGATGACGCCGAAGCGCGGTGAAATTGACCTCCCTCCTCGTGCGGTGTCACGCGCCGTTCGGCTGCACGCCATCATACGTTCTAGCACTTCAGCCAGTAAATCAATCATTTCCATCGTCGTGCCGGCCTCATACTGATTGGCATGACAGAGTATTCACTTTGTTTTCACGAAGTAAATAATTGTCTTTCTTGAGACTTGATCATGCAGATTTGGCCAGAAAAGTGCATTTTAATAAAGGAAGCATCTGGAACAGTTCATGACAAGAAAAAGAAATGAGGGAAGAATACAAATGTGAGAACTGTAAACTTTTGCGGATTCAGAAATGTGATACAAATGTTGACGAGGCGTTGAGAGCATTCGGAAATATCCCTGCGGCGCAGCCCAAGCAGGGCACACAAGCTGATGCTGTCTTTAAAGCACACTGCACATAGCTATCTAGCGTGCAAAGTACATACCGGCTGTCCGCCGAAAAAATGTGGGAGCGTTTTTGTCAATTTTATTTAAGGGGAGAATCATAATATGGTAGTGGATTATAATTAGGGTGTGGTAAATAATTACCGACCGCATGAGCGCGGCCATGAGGATGGAAATGACAGTGATACACATTCGTCAGAAACTTCGCTAGTGAGCAGAACAAAGACGCAAACATTAATGAACGTCTACGCAAAGTGCATGAATGAAATATATTAGGGCATCAGCATTTTCCTGGTGGGTAATCAGTTATGCGAGAAGTGCGTGAATAAATCACTAAGGAATCATTTCCAAGTATTAATAAGGCAGTGAGTACTGGGTTTCATAAACTCCCTCAATATCTAATCTATTATAAAGGGGATAACTTTCCTACTGGCGAATATTAACTAGGTAACGAAAATGACGAAGTCTACCTAAGCAATACGTCTTGTGACGTCACTGGTAAGAACATTAACGGCATTCATCACCACAGTCCGGTCGAGCTAACGCGCACTGTTAGCTGGCGGAGCATCGTAAAGTCGGTTTCTTTGCCTTGGCTCAGCCGCTCAAAGCTGCGTTCACTGAAAAGAATCACCCTGGCTCCTGGAATCATCGTCATCAGCCACACTATGTCCAATGCAGTAAAAGATTTCTGCAACTGACCCTACTGGTTAACCTACTGATTTCCTGTCAATAAAACCTGCCATGACTCAACGACGTCCATCTACGCGTTCACAATTGTTAGTTTTATACCCGCTTTCATTCTCTGGCGTGCCCAGTGGCAATTGTTTCTCTCGGAATTGTTTCTCTTGAAAGAGACACTCGGTTATCTCTCCTCCACAATGCATGCCCTGCCCGCGCCCTTTTTCCATTGATATCAGTTAGATTATTGTTAACGGGGTTACTAGGGTTCTATACCTGTTTCCAGTTTCTGTCTCCGAAACATACATAGCTGCATGCGGTCATGCTATTGCGTGGTCTCCTGCTTCCTCTGCTCAGGTCCTTAGAACACAAAGGAGCGGGCCTTATAAGAACTACAAACGTCCTTCTGCGGAACGGCTTTTGTCCGTCCACCATTAAACTGGCTCGCCTCGCTGAACATGCCGAATGAACTTTCACGGACAAACAGAGCTCTCCTAGCATGGGTATCAACGACACTTCAATAGGGTACGGCTTGAGAAAAGGAAGATAATACTACTCTGCGAATATATTGGAGTTCATTTTAGGTGGACTAATACCTTAACACTCAAAGGGGTGTGTTCTTATGTGGGGCGAAAGATTCACGTTTTTTCCAGGCCCGACGTACGGAAATTTATGTTGCGGAGACACACCGCTCCACAATGGTGTCTCTGTGTGTGGTGGTTAAGAATTCCTGAACAAAAAGTTACCTATATTTCCGGTGGCTTTTTGTTCGTTCCATGTTCAGTACAATTTACACGGTTTGCATTCGATACTGTGGGAATGAAATACCTTGATCTCCTGCATGCACAATAAAAATAAACTTGACTACATGTTGTCCTCACATAAGCACAGCGCAAGTATCTCGCATAAAATGTTATGTCTAAAAGTTGTCTCCGCCCTTCGTTCAAGTCCTTCTGCAGTCTCTTTGAAAATCACGTCATGCATTCACCTTACAGACAGAGAAGTGAAACGTCTCTCCGAAGTCTAGGTTTGACATTGAAGGATATACCCCAATGACGACTATGATAAGAAGTTTTGAGTTTTGAGTTTTTTCATGCTTCCAGGAAGAGGGTCCTGATGAGAAACTTTCGAGGCCTTCTATTAGAAAGAGTGTATGTGAACGAGTGGCGGCTTCGGATATATTTTTGCTAAAATATAAAGCAAGCACGAATACTAAGCTTATAGATAGCTGAAAAAAGCACAAAAGAGAGTATTGTAACGAGAAAAATAGTTTTTCGTCAATGCGTTTTAACCAACCTGTCCACCTTACCGCTCTTCTGTTTGAATACTAAGAGATTGAGGTATATTTAATGTCTCTTCTGTAATATCAGATACCATAAAAAGGCATTTCTAATGCAGTGTTTGTTTATCTTCCTTTCTTCTGCATGCACTTATTCCGAAAAACAGCTTGACGGCAGAAAACACGAATGGAATGCTTTAGGACGCTCATTTTTTCTGCGATAAGTTATTGAATCGCCGCTTTACAAACAAATTGCAATCCTTCAACGAACACAGTGCTTCGTTTAACTGAGGTGCTTCCTTTTTTGACACTGGCAGCTCAACTCCGAGAATGGGCTTCAGACCACTTCACATGAAAGCAACCTGTAAGCTACTGAAACTTTTGATATTTTTGCTCGAATTGAGATGTTCTGAAAAATACAAAAAAGGGCAGGAAATCGACGCAGTTATATGGCAGGCGTTGACTTCGTCTATTCACAAAGAAAGCTATTGGTACTCCCGGCCGTAAAACAAAAGTCTCATCACACGTGCAGCACCATGCTTTCATATTAATTGTGACGGATGTTTTTAGGGCGGACAAAACGAGAACATTTTGCAGTCATAACGTTGCCTAATCACAGCTTCTTTCTGCCTTTACCAATATACTCAGTTTCCGTTAATCTAGGCCCGAAAGCTTTCAAGCATACTACCCAGTCTCTCATCTTGATTCCACAAAACTTTCTATCATCAAGTAAAGTAAAAACGACTAGAACATTTTTCCGCGAACACAAGTGTAAAATATAGCTTCTATAGAAAGATATGACAGAGCTGCTTCGGGTTCAGTTTACCGATGGCGTGTTTGCTTTGCCATTTGAGTTATGAAATCTGAATACGCTTCACAATTTTGCTGAATGCCGTGCTTTTCTTTCACCTCCTTCACGGCATACGTGCAGTTCTGAAGGTGTTCCGTTGTGAGAGCAAAATTTACACACCGCGATCACTGACGAATGCAGCAAAAGTAAAACCGCAAGTTCTGTAAAGAAGGAAACGAAATGCGAAACAGCGCGTGAAGTCTTGAGCATTCTTTGAAAGAAACAACCCCGAAGAGCTATCTACCCAACGACATCCCCCTCTGTACACGTCAGCAAATCAAATTACTGTCCCCCTAGCATGCTTCTCGTCCTTTGCAATTTGCTCTGTAATGTCATTTGGTTTATTTGTTTGACCTTTGTCTGTCTAGCGCTTCAACAAGACGGGAATTGCTGCTGGGTTTGGTGTGGATTACTTTGCCTCTTTGGTCTTTAAAAGCCATTGTCTTACTCATTGCCTAATTGTGTATTCATTTACTGTATTTTGAAGCTCTGCCTCCTCAGGTCCGCAAACGTGATTGCGGAGGAATCTATTATTATAGTCTCACGGAAATCACAAAGGTAATTGTTTAGTTTTTTAAATCTAACAAATATCATAAATAACGATACTACATTTGCGATTTTGCGCATAGGCTCGCAGCAGTGGCTCATTGGCTGTGGTGTTCTGCTCTAACTAACGAAGGGTCGGGTTCAAAAGACAGGCACGGCGATCATAGTTCTATACAGCCGGTACGCCAAATGCTTTTTCTATGATGATTTATTGACTCCTAAAAACCCCCAGAACAAAATTAATTAAGCGTGCCTTATAGCCCCTGGTCTAGCTCTGCCAGACAAATGTCAACCGTTGATGTCTGTCAATAGATCAGTAAATTAATCAGTTATTCATTCCAGCAAATTAATTAATCATTCCACTGTACTCTCCGTAAGGACTTTGTTGCATGCAAATGTGATTGCCTCTAATTTTCTCGCGCTCGATACTTGTAACGGTATATGCCAGTAAGAGAAAGAAATAAGCACGAACAATCTGTCTACGCCATTTTCCTTAGTTCAGCTGCTCATAGATTATAAGTACCGACCATTTGTTCTTTAGAGAATCCTGACGCTCTTTTGCCGAACGTCCCCCCAGCACGAATCATGTATCTTTCTAATAATTTATATCAGCCGCTAACCTCAGCTGCCGGCACTTCCTATCTCTGTGCAAATTCAATTAATTAGCTCATATGGAAAGATAATGCGCAAATATACATTGAAAACACAAACCAATTAACAAATGTCCGACAACACAATCGACAGAGATGTTGCGGCCGCCAGTTGGAGAAAGTAAAAGGCGACAAAAATGTGATGAGAAATCGGTGCTACATATCTCTTAGAACACTGAATGCGCATTCCACGAAAATTTCAGATTCCAAAGACCGCCAAACGCCAGACGAAAACGGGTGTTTGCGGCTTTTTGCTAGCCAGTTGGAGATGTGCAGAATGAAAATAATGTTAGTAATAAAAGAAATAATAATTAAACGTTTTCTCCGCGATTTTCTTTTCTTAACGCCGGGGCTTTAACAGGCTTGCGCGATGAATATGGGGCTGGAACACACATCTTGCTTCCTAGTTCTTAGCATTTTTTCTTTGAAATTGTTTTCTTGAAGTACTGCAGCGTTGCTTTTCAAAAGACGTAAAAAGTACTTATGCGTTCGCAACGCGCTCGTTATGATGCGGGATGCAGTCATAGTTATGACAGGCCGCGGCGACCGCATTTCGATTCAGGCGAAATGCTAGATTCCCGTGTACTGTGCTGTGTGAGTGCAAGTTAAAAAACCCCAGGCGCTCAAAATTATCCAGAGACCTCCACAACGGCGTCCCTCATAGCCTGAGTCGTCTTGCTACGTTAAACCTCATGAAACCAAACTAAAACTTCAAAAACATGGTCTTTAACCTAGAGGAGTGGCGGGTGAAATAATAATTTCACATTTCAATGAGACTTAGCGAAGCATAGCAGAAGTGCAGCTTTTGTATGCCAAACAAATAAGTACTTGAGGTCGCCAAGTTGTATGGAGCTAGATTCAAAGTAACACTAGATCCCACCTCAGGGTTCGACGGGCTTCCGTCAAGCATGCCGAAATATGACCAAGGAATTAACCTAACAGCAGCTGTCATGCGGGCAGGCACTCACTTTTCGGACCAGTAACCTATTCTCATGCGCTTCCAGTTCTGGAGAGAAAGCTGTGCGCGGCAGTGCCCACTGAGAGAAAACTGAGCGCCAAAACCATGCAACCCACAAAGACGAACGACGACGAGACACAAGCGCTATTCTCACGAATGAATTTTTATTGAAGCCAGGATGCAGCTTATATAGGGTGAAGCTTCAAGGCGAGAGAAGGGTGACAAGGAGGAGAAGGTGAACAAAGGCAACATCGCTTCGCAGAAACGGGCAGGCAGCCAAAATTCACACAAGAAAAGGAAAATTACATGATAATTGAATCTAAAAAGTTAAACTCTGAGACAAAAATAGATTACCACCCTAGTTTTCTAACCCCTATATTCGCCAAAACAGACACCTAGAAGTTTTCATTTTTCCCACGAACTATAATAGATTGGAATCAAATAAACCAACCATTGCCCCATGAGGTCTAACCAATTAGTGCTATTTCTGTCTATTTTCCAGTGTTATTTCCTTCTTATTTCGCTCACTTGTACGCCCACCCTGCTTGGACTTAGTGTCCGCAGTATTTCATAAATAAAGAAATAAATAAAAAAATAAAGAAGGGGTACTGATGCACCTACAGCCAAATTTCTTTATGTAGAGAGCCTCCAGGCTAACACGTGCAGTCTTATCTGTGCTCTTGCCAAGAATCTTCGTCTCATCCAAACGCGCCTCGCACCTGTCGCCGCTCATTACGTGCGCAACCAAATGTGCGTTCTTATCGTTAAGTTCTAAGAAATTTCAGGCATGGTCCCCCAAACACTCGTTGATGCAGCGGTCAGTCTGACCGACATAAAACTTCCCAGAAGTTAAGGGGATAGCGTAGACCAGACCTACGGAACACTTGATAAACGGAGTGTTGTGCTTTATCTGGGTTGCATGGTTTTGGCGCTAGATTTTCTCTAATTCAAGTATGTACCAACTAGCCCAAAAAGAGGTGTTAATGCTCTGGCAGTATATTCTCCTTTCCGTTGGTTTCGCAGGAGTCTAGCAGGACCGGCGCTCTAGTGCACGCCCTGTGCCCCCCAAGCGTCCACCACGAAGCCTCCCAGGTCTTCGGCACAGCGCAGCGCTTCGTGGAAAAGTGCTTGCTGCTGCTTCCGCCGTGACTCGCCACATCCCAACGGCTCCGGGTGAGTCCAGCAGACATGAGGGCGATACAAGTTGGCGCTTCTCGCGGTGTTCATGGCCAGTGTTATTATACAATTGGTTCTGCCTTCTCGCACGGACCATGGATTCCAACCACAGCTGTCTAATTATACCGATTGCGGGACTACCCGTGGAATCCGTCTCTCTCATTTTGGCGCTCTCACTGGCCTCTCACGGGGCAGATGGTCATGTCATCTGCCACCTGCAGCCAACCTGGCCAGAGCTTCATACATCGCAAGTACAGTGTATAATAAAAAAGCAGTTGGGCGCCACTCTCTCTAAACGACCCTAAATAGCCACGGGGAGTAGCTCATCAATCAATCAGTCAATCGATCTATCGATCGATCAATGCAGGAAAACCAAAAGTGAAAGAAGATTGATCGAAAGAAGAGCTAAAGGGCCCACGTGACCAGCTTTGAGCTTGCTCTCCGCCTGCCATAAAGCGAGAATGTGTAATACAATGAATAAAATAAATCTGAATACACTAGAAAGCGAGTATATAGAGTGGTAAAGGAGACAACTACACGATATAGCATAAAAATATCAATAGCGGCTGCACCGCCAATATAGTCCTTCATAGAGAAAGTGACGAAATTCTCATTATAGAGGGTGTCATGTCGCAAGACACGACCTCTCTGGCACTGTTCACCGCGTGTTCACAAGAGGTACTTAGATATATGTATTCAGAAGAGTTGAGAATAAAACTTATCGAAAAATTCTTTACTAATCTGTCATTCGCTGATGACATTGCATTGCTACGAAATTCAGGCGTCGAAATTCAAAGCATGTCCGAGGACCTAGACAGGTAAAGAGGAACAGTGGCTCTGAAATTTAATATGCACAAAACGGAAGTACAGTTCAACAGGCGCGCAAGAGAGCAGAGCTTTATGGTGGGAAGTGATAACTTGGAAGCGCTAAGAGAATACCGCTCCTTCGTGCCTGTAGTGGCCGCAGGTGCGGACCACGGGAGTGAAATTAGTTGGCGAGTATGAATCTGGTAGAATGCATTTGGCCGGTACTCTCACATTGTGAATGACAGTTTACCAGTACACCTAGAGAGAGAAGTATATAACTAGTTTCACTTTATGTGGACTTAACGTCCCAAAGCGACTCAGATTATGAGGGACGCCGTAGTGGAGGGCTCCGGAAATATCGACCGCCTGCGGTTCTTTAACGTGCACTGACATCGCAGAGTACACGGGCCCCTAGTATTTTGCCTCCATCGAAATTCGACCGCCTCGGCCGGGATCGAACCCGCGTCTTTCGGGTCGGCAGCCGAGCGCCATAACCACTGAGCCACCGCGGCGTCCCAGAAGTGCATGATTGCTGTATCTTATCGTTACTCACCTATGGGGCGGAAACGTAGAGGCTGTCGAAAAGCTCTGAACATACACTGACGAAAACGCAGCAAGCTACGGAAAGACAAATTATAGCTGTATTGTTGTTTGAAAGGACGAGAGAAGAGTTGGTTAGGTAACCAGCTCGTGCTAATTATATTCTAGTTGAAATTAACAAAAAGAATTGTATACATGAGTACGGTATGCAGTAAAAAAGCAAGATAACTGATTGGAATTAAGGCTAACGAAATGGATTCCAGGAGAAGGCAAGTCTAGCAGGGAATGTCAGAAAGTCAGGTGGGCGGTTAATATTAGGCAGTATACGGGGACAGGGTGGTCGCAGCTGGCACAGGATACATGATTATTTTTAGAGGTATGGGAGAGGCCTTTGTCCTGCGCTGGGTGTAGTCGGGCTAATAAATGATGACGATGTAGTGATATAGTATATTATGTTGTGAATCTTGCGTGACAGGGAATGCCTTCACCATGTTTTTTCTAATGCTATTTATGTGGATTGCTTGAACATGAACTTGATTGAGTAAGGCACGAAGAGCATGCAGAAAATTCCTTCAGTTAATTTTCGCCGAACGCGCCAAACGACTTTTCCCAAATTTATTCTTGCGTTTATTTAAATACCCAATTAAAGCTGTCCCGTTCAAGTGCGCGGAGGATTTCTTCTGAACCGTGACGGTACCTTTTGCAACAAAAAGCGAACACATGTTCCGGATAGAAAAAGTATTGTGTTCATGAAGGTATCGCCTTTCAATTTATAATGAGCACCTGCAATACCATGGAACGCTGATTTCTCCAAGACCTGTCTGCGGTTTAGAACTGCAAGGGTCCTTTTACCGACACCAAAAGGCGGTAGTTTTCATGTGAAAGGAAAATACGTAAAAAGTAACCATTCGTACGATTTAATTTTGTTTAAATTCGAGCCATTCTTGAAATTTGCGTAGTCATATGATTTCTATGACTGTCTTTTTTTATCAAAATAGCTGGAACTCTAACCGAGAATTTCGTAAATTGCATGACGAGAAATCTGAGCAGCGCTGGAGTCGACTTGCGCACACGTTCGGTTGTCACGTCAACTCTGGTCAGTTATTACGATCAACATATTACGGAATTTTCACCCTGATGATTCATTCCGGCAAGCGTGATGCGACGAGGAGCGCTGCCATCATTTTCTTCCATTCAATTCGTGCGAATGACAGTAAAGTCTTTCAATTTGTCCGCTCTACCCACTCTTCGGTTCTGTGTCACTGAATCATGACATAAACCTCAATTTTATGGTACATTACTGTGGAAACCGAAAATATGCAGTGGGTTATAGTGACAGTCACTAGATTTAAGTTCGCTATGTAAGCTATTGCAAGAATCGTCACCGTCAAGTTACCGGTTGCTGCCTGCAAATTTATACTATTTTATGAGCTGAACTTCCACTGCTCCTGAAAACCCAAAGCTCTCAGATGTGGGTCAGGGATGTGTTGCATCGCTGTTTTAGATTATCATCATCATCATCGTCATCATCATCAACCTTACTACACCCACTGCAGGGCAAAGGCCTCTCCCATGTCTCTCCAATTAACCCTATCTTTTGCCAGCTGCATCCGCCCTTTGCCTGCAAACTTCTTAATCTCATCCGCCCACCTAACCTTCTGCCGCCCCTGCTACGCTTACTTTCTCTTGGAATCCACTCCGTTACCCTTAAAGACCAGCGGTTATCTTGCCTTCGCATTACATGCCCTGCCCAAGCCCATTTCTTTTTCTTGATTTCGACTAGGATGTCATTAACCCGTGTTTGTTCCCTCACCCACTCTGCCCGCTTCCGGTACCTTAACGTTACACCTATCATTTTTCTTTCCATGGCTCGCTGCGTTGTCCTTAACTTAAGCTGAACTCTTTTCGTTAGCCTCCACGTTTCTGCGCCGTAGGTGAGTACCGGTAAGATTAAGCTGTTGTACACTTTCCTCTTGAGGGAAATCGGTAAACTGCCACTCATGATCTGCGAGAATTTGCCATATGCGCTCCACCCCATTCTTATCCTTCTAGTTATCTCCCTCTCATGATCCGGATCAGCTGTCACTACCTGCCCTAAGTAGACGTATTCCGTCACAACTTTTAGGCTCTCGCTGCCAATTGTGAACTGTTGTTGTTGTAGAGCGAACGTAGAGCGATGGCGTTGAGGTAGAACATCCGCCTCGCGTGCAAGAGGACCGGGGTTCAAATCCTGGTGCCGCGCAATTCTCCACCGGGTTTCAAAAAAAAAAATAATCCGCGTGACGATGGAATTGCATAACCAGGCCTCGAGTGCGGCCTGATCTCGGTGACCAGAACCGACAACGCACTCTCTCACCAGAGCAGGATTTGGCCACCCTGGTGTAGTACTTGGCCACAACCTTCTATGATCAAACCAATTATATTAAGAAACAATTGCAAAATCTAAGTGTTGGAAATAAGAGTGTTTAAAACGATTGCGCCTAATTGAATGAGAGCGGAAGGAAGACTTGTAATTTACTCCCTTATCTCTTCCACTCGAAGCAACACACTCCTACCGTTAAGCCTTTATCGATCTCCAGAGCAGCGGTGACAATACTCGATATACATCGGCGCACTAGGTCAAGCACTTTATCACCTCTATTGACGTCATCATTTGACGTCGCAGAAGCTTATCGGCGCTGGGCCTGTTCGCAACGTAGTGAGCGTGGACGAACCTCAAGTACTGAAGTGTCGGTTTTCCAACCTGAAGTGTTTCATATCCTGAGGTTATTTCAACACAAGTCGACCTTTTCTGACTCTTTTTTTATTCGGCACATGATACGTCTCTTGCCGTTTCTGCTTAAAGTACGTCATAAGGGGTATATGACGCACAGAATTGAAGCGGTTGAAAAGGATTTGGACTTATACCCTTTTATCTGCTGCTCCAGAATTTCACAAGGCTACCCTAAGTGTCACGGCAGAAGTGCACGAATGTCTAAGACGAGTAGTTAACAAAACCTGCATTGGCACAGCGTGGCGCAGTCGGGAAAGAAAACTAGAGGCAACAAAATTTACACCAGAGCGTTTGCCTGAACTCTGCATAGATAGAAGTAATGTCGTGGGTGCCGAGAGTAATCAGGTGATTTGACGCGCTGCCTTGATTAGGAGCTCCGAGGACTTTTGATGAAAAGTGCCATGCATTGCCATCCTTACAATGCCTACATATATGGCGAAGCCCAGCCCACTTGCAACAAATTAGAATGATCTTGAATTAATTATGAATACTGTAGAAGCTGGCGGAAGCGTAAAAAAAATAGTGCCGAACTTCCCTCTGTTCTAACTGTGCTAAAACATAGGTGCTGCGCCTACCTCGGTTCACACAAACGGAGAGGGCATAAGAAGTTATTAACATCAACGACAGTCTTCGTGTTGTGCAAATTTGTTCAGCGCAACCTCCGGTATGAGCCACAAGCGACTACAATTGCCGCAGAAGTTAGTCCTTTAGGAGTAGGAGCGTAGATTGAAATTTCTAATCACTCAATAGACCAATGTTTACTCCCTCAGAGAGCAATTACGTCTGGACGTCAACGACAATTCGTTTTCATGTGAACCAATGTTAGTCGAGAAAATAAAATGATGCATTCTGTATTTCCTGGTTTTGGGTTAAAGTCTATGCTGCACAGTAAGATTCCTTCAGATTGCAGCCGGCAATTGCTATGCCCTAGCAACATGCCGATAACAAAACAAAAAAGGCACCGTTCATGGCGGATTTCCAGGCCCTTGTATCGTGGAGGCGCCTAGAAACATAACGGTGTCTAAATACAGTTGTCACATGTCACGAGTTCTGTGTAACAGAGATATAACACGGTGCCATTCATTAAAAAACCTTAAAATCTGGAACGCTACGCGTGTTTCACGCCTCAAGAGAGGAGCACTGGAATGACAGGCAATGACAACTTTACACCCAAAGGTGAGAAGACTGTGAAGTTGTCAGAAGGCGTTGCTATGGCCGGAGAAAGAATGGGGTTCAATGTCGACAATAATTCGAAGGTGTTACAAGCGGTACCTATGACACGTCCTAGAGCATGCCGTCAGGGCCCAGCAAATAATGTCATGCTGACACCATCTCCCTGCGACCACAAAGACCATAATTTCTTTTTTCTTCGTAGTACAGAAATTCCACACAAAACGAAAGTTTTGTCCTTAGATTTAAAGGGTGCGGCTAGCAGTACTGACGACTGGTTCAAGAGCTCATTCTACTCGGGTACTTTAAATCTTCTCATTATGGTATCACCTCCCAGCGACAAGATATATCTCAGATCATTTCTTCCTTTCTTTTTGTTCGACAGAAATGCCACTCAGTACCAAAATATTATTTCTCAGCATTTGTTCATCGATTTGCGCCTGACGAAAGCATCACACCGCCAATAATGGAAGCAAAATTTCAAGCTCGAAATTCACATTGACCACAAATGCAGACGGAACTTGAAGTCACTGGGCGCACGGGATGGTTTATGCACTTCAGAAGAGGAAACACCCTCTCCACAGTTCCCACAGTGCCAGTGTTTTCACAACCAGCCCATCAATGCAAGCAAAGTCCGCAGCTAGCATGTGTGGTTAGGTATATGTAGGTACAGCCGTCATAACTCTTGTCATAGGCGTTCAGCCTGCGGACTGTTCTTGTGAAACATGTATTTTGGCAGTTACGGCGAATCGGAAGTTCAAACATACGAGCTGGAGGAAAAGTCGCGTTCAAAACAAACCGGACATTTCGGGGTTTACGCGTAGCTTAAGTATCCAACTATTCACCTCCACAGCAAACATTCTGGCCTGAAAACTTTTGACCGAGGATGTTCAACTCAATCACTTCTCTAATCTCACACCCCTTAATTCTTCCCGTCATCCCTTTAGTTTCCTTTTTTTTCTAGATTTCTTGATTCAGGGTGCCCGAATAGAGCAAAGTTTTGTCGTGAAAAAAATTATTTCTACTTTCGTATGTACATTCTTTCTAGGATGCGTGCACGCGCGCGCACATTGCAATTAATGCTGCGCTCCCTCGTGGCCAAGTTAGTCAAAACGTTTGCATTGTGCTGCACGCAATAGCACCTTCTCGCACGCGCACAGCATTCACTGTCTCAACCACGATTAATTTTCTGCTCCCTGCTCTACTACAAGAACACGGATCTCGCACATTTTTTGCGCTTCATGTTGCATAACTCGGCTCATTCGTGTTGCATTCCCTCCCCCCTCCCCCTTCTATATACTCTTATCCACTCTGAGGGCGCAATCCAGCAGGAACGCATACTGTGTGAAGAGATAGCCAGTTTCAACGCGTCTGGGGTGACCTGACATAGAGGCTTTTCGAGATAAGCAGGCCCGATAAGGAAGTAAGTGCCCATGAGAGGACGCAGATGAAACCGGGCTCTATATTCAGCGCTCTCGAGAGGCTGAAAGCGTTCCACGAGGGTTTCTCCTGTCCTTCGGAAGGATAGTGCACGGGTACCGAGAGTCAGTCGCATGTAAGCTAAAAAATATGCATTGAAACAAAGCGCGCTGAAAACCGGTTCCGAGTTGATAACGGTGCTTCGCAAAGCCTGAGCACTCTTCCGCACCGCTAGATGTTCAGTTTCAGCTCTGAAAAAAAAATTTTCCTCGCCGTTCTCTTTCCTTTGTAGTTTTTTTTTCTCGTAAGCGTGCTTAGCAAACAGAGACGGAACTTGTTGGAGTTTAAAAAGGCTTATTACGGCGGCACCGCTCGTGGAACCGCTTATGTTCGAAGATTAAGCGAGGATTTTCCAGCCCGGGTTCTGCTCCGCTTCTGTATAGCAAGTGCGAACTGTAACTGGCGCCTGAAGTCAGTACGTATAACGCCTCGCCGAGTGGCGGGAAATGTTTACGGGATTAACCGCGCGTTTCGGGGGTGCGCGGCACGGTTTGGAAGCCTCGTGTTGAAAAGCGGATTTGCGGCGCTTTTAGGGAGTCTCGCGTTAGTTTTGAGAGCAAAAATTTGCAGATATATGCTCCTAAATTTGGGAACAGAGTGCTTAAAGTGCTTGCTGATGAACTGCATGTCGAGCAGTCACGGCCTACTCCTGAAGCCACTTTACGACTTACAGAAGCTCTGTATCTGCGGCTGCTTTAAGCGCAGTGACCTACTTTTTTACGTGACCATATTAGGCGATATGAAGCCAACTCTGCAGCCAACCTTTTTTGTCCTGAACATTAGGGTGGCGTTATCTACAAATGCGCGATTGAATCCCAGAAAACGGCGACAAATGCTTATAGTTTGCGCGCCTGTCACCACGGGCCGCATGGTGCCGATCATCCAAGATTACACCTGGAATTACCGGAAGAACTAGTCGGCACGAGTGCGGGAACCATATTACAAGTCAAAAATTTGCAGCACGTGTGGAGAGTAGGCTACCATTAGCAACACGTTCGCGCAGCATCTGAACGTCGTCTGTAATTTTCACAGAACTACAAACAAAATTATCCCCATTTAGTTACACCGCATTTGCTGCTGGCGGTGAAGACATGGCGCTTGTCGGGAATGCACAGGAATGCGCAACCTGTACATATCAGCGACCACTGGTTGCTGTTCATTTAGGTGATGGTTAAATCTGGCTAGAGGTGTGCGAATATCCGAATTATTCGCCATGCCAAGCGAATTGTTTTCTAATCGACATTCTCAAGTTCAGAATTCAAGCATTCCGCCTTATGAAATTTTTAGGCGTTTCTTAACACTTCCAGAATGCCACGTGGTAGGGTAAGCCCATCACTCATCCGTCCTTCTTACTGTTCTTCGCTGCAGGCATTGCCGTCGTTCTCATCTCTGGATTTCTTGTCGAAAAATCCTACCGAATATCTCTGCTGCCAAAAGAAGCCCCTAAACGGCGTCGATTGCGTAAAACACTTCAACGCTGTCGATGGTTAAACAGGAGGCCCGCAAGTCTTAGAACATCCGGCCTGGTTTGTGGAAGTGCCCGAAGTGCCATCGGCGGGCACCCATCGGCATGAATGGAAGCAGGTGCCGTCCGGTCAGGTGCTCGGCCACTTAAGGGTTCCATCTGGATGGGCGGAAGGGGGCCATGGCACTCCCTACAACGGTGGTTGTCGCCCCCCCCCCCTTCCAACCACGGTTGGCCTTGTGGTTGAGCGTCCGCCAAGGCAGCGGGAGGCACTTCGGTGTTGCCGGGTACCTACCAGTGAAATAGGTACTAGGGCGCTCCCTGCCTGGTGCTCGGCGATCATGGGACCTCAACCATCGGAAATTGAACCCAGCTAATTTTGAGAAATCATCCATCTTGACAGAGATGGCTAACCTTTAACCGAAGCGGCTGCCTTGTGGTAGAGCATCCGCCTCGCATTCGGGGCCGCACCCCAGTGCCGCCACGTACACACATGTTTTCTAATGGGTGCAAGATTTCCCCCAGCCTGGTGCTCGGCCGTTCTTGAATGAGATACTTGGGAAAAGGGGTCTTCGACCAAAAAACGTTGTGTCGACTAGCCAATGGTTCGTTCCGCCGTCAAGCAACCCTAAATCCGCATCGTGCTGTAGAAGCCCATTTGTGGCGGTTTTTTTTTTATAAGTGCCTGTTCAAGCTCAAAGTGACGGGACTTGAAGGCACAGGGTCCTTTCTCAAGTCATCCTCCCTGGAAAGCCGAGCACCAGGCCCGGGGATAACCTTGTACCCATTTGAAGAACCAATAATGCATTCTGCAAATAGCTCTTTCAGCAATTGGGCAATCCTGTTTTGAAACAGTCTATCTGTAGCTGTTACAATGACGGAAACCAGTAACCAGTAACTGTACATGTAGCACCCACTAAAGCCGTTTTGTTGGTGTTTCGCAACTGCCATCCCAGGAGCATTAATGTTACTTCGTACATTGCAAGGAAAAGAGCAAAACGCTGATCTATTCAACTGTTTACAAAAACGCCTACAAAAATTATGAAGAAGGCCAGCATGGATAAGGAACGCGAAATGGAGTCAGGTCAAGAAATCCTAACTGTAACATCATAAGTTCTTAGTACAAGTACAAAAGAGAATACAACAAAACCGCTATTGCTAAGACGCTCGGATGACGATTTGCGGCACGATTTTGACGAAAAGGATTCTTTCTGCGCGGTACCACCTAGAAGAAACCAAACAGCAGTAACGCGAGACAACAAAAATATTGATTCGAAATAAATGGTCAGTTCAGTCTTTTGGTCCGAAGTATCCACGCTCTTTCACAAGGGAAAAGTAATGATTATGTAATCCCCTGATCACAACTCGTTCACTCCAAAACAATATTTGTGATAACGGCAGAACGTTAAGAGAGTCAAGCGGCCAGGAGACATTTGAGAAAAGACCAAGCAAGGGCCCACTTGTTTTTTCACCCGGGGAGAAACCTGGCTAGATGGTGAGAAATTATCAGAGCACAGATAAGATAAGGAAAGACGAGAACTTTTCATTACGTTTTTATGCTCCGTTTAATATATAATTAATTCTTGAGCACATGAGCACCCACGTGGGTTGTTCATACTATGGCGTTTTGTCAGAATTTATGTTTCTCGCGTGTTTTCTCCTCAAGTGAAAGGTACTCAGGAGTGGGGATAAAAAAGATAACAGCAACAATATGCATTCTGTGTCATCACGTTAATAACGTTCTTATCGCTTGCGGTGGAAAGAACAAGAACGACATGCATCCTGAAACGTGCATATAATAAGAAACTTCGCACGAAAGTACACAGGCAGGCAAAGAAAGAGCGTTGTAAGGATGCCCTCTGCCCCAGTATAAATAAATCCAAAGAAAAGACACTTTGATAACATAGGCACTTTGCAAGTCTTGGTAAAATAATAAAGAGAATCCTTTAGCTGCGCCAGCAACGACGCTGCGAAAACGTTGTTTACCTCAAATAACCCGATGGCGAAAGAAAAACATTTTGACCCGAGGCCCAATTTCTCACCTGTCTGTAAACAAGTTAGCTAGGTAAATCGGCAAAGGCGGTCTCGCAATTTGTTCGCTGTCGGCAGTAAGGTACTCAGCAACTCAGAGATAAAGCAACTAGCTGCAAAGCACGCGTTGTTTACTCGAGCGAAAACTGCTCGTAAGTTTTTTTTCTTCTACCTTTTCTGTGTTGCAGAGCGAATTTTGTTTACGCGCTTCTGTTTAGTGTTTATATTGCTGTCGCTGCTGCTGTCCTCGATTGTGCGAGTTGGAACTTTGCAGCGTCCAAGCTATTTGACGCATTCTGTGCGCAGACCAGACAAGTAGGCTTTATGCGTGGCATAAAACCGCAGTAGATATACGGCTTTCGGGGAAGCCTTGTTTACGACTCTCGAGTATGTTGAGTGAAGTTGATTTTGTTGCGCGGCGCCTCAGCGAATTCTATGTGTACTCTATTCTCCGTTTTTCCCGCGTCATTCAAACAGGCAGAAAGCGCGATTGTCCCTGTCTGTCTCGCAAAGAAATAGAAAACAAGTAAAACTCCTCCAATATACTGAACCTGAAATAACCTTGGAAAGACCCTAAATAGCAACGTGAATCGTGCAGTCTAGTTCATGCATTGTTGCTTAACGGTCTTCAGGCGACACCTACGCACGCTGTAGAAAGAATGTAATTACGTAAAGAATTGTATCGAATAAAGAAATGTTGCTTAAACTAATTAAGCATTTGCTTCATAAACAGATGTTCGAAAGCAAATCAGCGAGTAAAGGTTGAAAATAATTTTTTTGCCATGCAGCACAACCGAATGATTAGATTTAACAAGGTGATGGTTCGGGCTAGTGGGTATGCGTTATGATCCATAGCGCAGCAACAAAACAGGGGACATACACAAGCGCTAACTTCCACTACAGCTTTATTTGGTGCACACAGAATTTATACAAGAAGTAACGAATGATACCAGTCAGATTAGACAAGATACTTTGTGAACAAAGCTTAAAAATCACATGAAATACATTTCATCGGTTGGCTGCGTCAGCAGTCCGTCATTGTCGCTGACAAAGAAAGATATGGCATTTTTAGCCTCGGAGCAGTATGCCAACCGATGAAATGTATTGCATGTGATTTTTAAGCTTTGTTCACAAAGTATCTTGTCTAATCTGACTGGTATCATTCGTTACTTCTTGTATAAATTCTGTGTGCACCAAGTAAAGCTGTAGTGGAAGTTTAGCGCTTGTGTTTGTCCCCTGTTTTGTTGCTGCGCTATGGATCATAGAGAATGATTAGAGTTCGGCGGGATATCTGACCAGGAGAAGCAGCTCGATGTAAAATATGGGGAAAAAAATGGCGGGCTATTTATAGCGGCTAGGCCAAATGCAAATAAGGTGCGCTATCACTTCGGCTTTCATTTCGGTTTCCGTTCAAGCTGGGTTTTCAAGGTCAAACAGGCTTCAGACAAATATCGATGAACTTCGACTTCAGCTCCGCCTTAAGAGCATGACGCGACAGCGTTAGTGGATTAAAGTTCATACTTGCGGAATCGGTCGCTCTCTTCTTTTGCGTTCATAAATCCTTGAGAGTCCTCATAGCACTCCTGGTGATGTGTTGCAGCCGTTAAGCGATGCGCAAGTGGCCCTGCAATGGCAGGTGCTGCTACAGGTGCCGCTAATCAGACCCAGGTTCCTCTTTCCCGTCCAACCTCAAGGTCACAGAGAGAGCCTTCGGTCAGACAAACATCGGCGTAATCTGAGATTTCGGGTTTTGGTGCTCGAGCACTAAGCAGTCGTTTACAATCTGAGAGTTTTTTTTGTTTCGCTGTTTATAAAGTGGGCAAGCACGAAGAACGGGACAACGCGGCTTGCATAGGAGGCCGGAGTTCATCAGCACAAACACCGGAAAGGCCGCACACTGCGGTCGAACGCGCTGTGTTACTCTGTCGCTCCTTATTGAGTCACCATAGCCTACACAAATAGTGTTAAAACACGCCGTAACCCCTAGAGTGTCAACTCCTTAGTATCCGTAGTGTAAAACCGGCTTGTGAGGAACTTTATTGAGAAAGGCTACGAAAGCTGGTGACACGCCGGAAAAAGCAGCGGATGTGTTTTTAAAGCTACTCCCGCCGTCAGCGGACAAAGAGCCGAATTCTCACAGGTTTTAAGGCGTGCATTTCCCCTAATAGCCGGCCAGGGAGTTTGGATATTTTTCCGCACGCTATTTCCATCACCAAAAACTGCAGTGAGATCTGACTACGAACGCTTCTTTCAGTTGAATTGTACCTAACAATTCTGGACAAAAAAAGCATTTTTGAACAGGAAAGATTGCATGAACGCAATTTTTTTCATATAATTTAAGATTTACCTTTAAAAGTCAGTATACTCGCATATCTTTCGTCGGCAGGAGTGCATTTATTTTAGCTTTTAATGTTTTTGTTATCGTCAAAAACGCCCCATTGGTTTTCTACGGCAGTCTTAACTACTCGATGCGAGCGACAGAAAAACTTTAAACGAAAGATTTTGCTAGACATCGCAAGAATGGGCCATTATTTCAGTATTCCAGTATTACAGTATTCCAACATTCGAGATGTTTCTCCACGTTTGTTCAACATGGGCGTCCAGAAATGGCTTTCCTGATTGGCCGCCGGCAGCTGCCGCTACATCACCGCTGCTGCATTTTTATAAAACCGAGTTACGGTCCCGCAAATATGGTTGGAAGGTAGTGAAGAGTTAACTTCCACAATTATCTTTCCTTCCCTGCTCGAAGGAGCAATACGATAGTTGTATTCAGCTCCCAGGCTCAGTTCTTTTTGTTACAGATGGAATTTTTCTATCGCGCTTAATGATCAGCTTCCATGGGAATAATGCTATGGGTCTCTGAAGCAGCTCCTTCACCCCAGGATTTACAAATATGACATTCGACGATAGTTAATCTAATAGAACTTGTCACATATAGATACGGTTCTACTTGTATAAGGGATGGCTGTCTTGAATGAAACCATATCCTGGGTAGCAAAAAAAGGGAGGAAAGTATCCGCTATTATCGCATTAATAAGTAAGAAGCCCTAAAACGAAAGCGAAATTATTTCTGTTATGACTCTATGCCTTATGTCTTTTAATAACTTTTATGATACACCATTAGAGCCCGTGTTCATGAGCTTTATACATTCGTTTCCAAAGCTCCCGGGGGTATTGTGGGCAACAGCGTGTTGCACTTGCGGAGTGTAATGTCATATCGTTTATCCTTTTCATGAAGTTGCCTCTAGTTTTAACCTGTCTTAGCCAGTATTTCGCCAGACTATAAAGTCCTTATTCACATACTACTCGCGGTGAATGCCAACCGGAAATTTCCCTGCGGGGCTTGGTTTCAATGTCAAGCATGGCGTCCCAGGTCAAGTTAAAGCCATGCGAGAGTAGAAACTCTCGCTTCAAATTCACTTACGAAATAATGGGCGTCGTCCGAAGATTCTGAACACCAGCTTTCGAAGACATATCAGCTCGCCAAACCAGGAGCATGATATCTAAACCGAGAACCAGGGATCTCTTATTAGACATAGTTGTCGGACACAAAGTTGACAGCGCTGTTTGTCCCGTTGGCAGAGGCACGCTTGACGCGATAATTTATTGATGACGCTAGTCCCAAAGAAGCTGCATGCTATAAGGTCTTCCAAAGCGTAATTACAAGCAGTGACCGCATATGTCTAAGACTTTTCTTCGTGCGCATGACCATGTGTCCTTTGCATTAAACACCATGGGTTGAATCAAGCACAATACCTCAACTAACTGACCGGTAAAACACTGCCTCGTATATTTTCTTGTATTGAATTCCCGGTCACTCTTAGTGTAAACGCTAAGACGTCTTAAACGGATGAAAACGTTCTTTATTTTCATTTCCGCTTCTACTGTCCTCCTTCAGCTGATAATGGTCCATACACGTGATGTCTGATATTGCAAATTGTGCCCCATTAAAAAGCTTTGTACCGTTTCCGGTAATTCACGGCACTGTACTTTTGTGCCTCACTCACGCGGTTGGTTGCAGCGGCTGCACCGACATCAGGCCTACTTTCTACCGGAGAATGAAACGGCCACTAAGAAGCCTAAACATTTTGAGAAAATAACAGCGATACGAAAACAAGGAGAGGAAAAAAGCGAGGTGCAATCTTCCAATCAGTGCATCGGCACCAAGTGTTGAAACATTCGCACCACGATGCAACAGGCGCCGCTGTTTGGCTAATTGGCCTCAACAACGGACGCCGGTGGGCCCCCCACGGCAATAATGGCTGGGCCGCAATCACAGCGCGATTAGGCGAGAGCAATTGCAAAGTCTGCCGCGCCATAGGCTCCGTACCGTACAATCAACGCGGAAAGGCCCGGTAGCGAACAACTGTGTGGCCTACATATATACGAGGTCCGGCGCTAAATAGGGCGCTTCGCTCCGTAGAACTGCATAAGGAAGAAAAGAGGGTAAGAGAGGGGGATATGCTAAGGCAAATAACACCGGCCCTGATTGGGTCCCATGAGGAAGACAAATCGTTCCGTGCTGGGCGCGAAACATCGTATAAACACAATATTCCGTGTTACGGAACAGATTGCTGCTGGTCTGTAATTGCATAAATAACTGCGGAAGTCTCCGTATTTACTTTGCATTCGCCGTCCAGCGCACGCGCGCAGTTTCATTGTGCTGCCAGAAAGATTACGGCTGCGTTTTGGTTCAACCTTTGGAAAGCTTGCCCGGACAAGTAAATGGAAAGCAATTAGTCAACGCATGTTCACTGTTTCACGCTTTTAGTATGCACCCAGATGTCACTTGCGCCGTAAGCTGATGGCAGCAACGCGGTGCCAGGCTCGCCGCATTAGTGCAGCTAAATTAATAAAATAACAGCAAGAAAATATACTATGGCGCTGTTTCTTGCCTTCGAAAAGAATGTATGCGTTTGAATGTTCAGCCCCAGAGAATTTGGCATTACAACCGACGCGTCCTCAGAACATTAGCTGAGCGCGTAGCCCAGAATTTACCTAGTTTATTTTGTCTTATTCACAGCTATTAAAATAATCACGCATTAGCTTTAATTTGATAATCGACTTCTTCGATATAGAAATTCTTCAAGGCCTCATACATACGACATTGTATGTTAAACATAGGATTTATTTACTAGCTCCTTTTTGGCAGCCTTCCTCAAAAAGTTTACGCTCCTTCTGCAACCGCTGCATCGGCTGCATCGACATCTTGTCGACTAAAGCATTGACAGTATAGGCATGAGCGATGAGATGACCGTCTTGAAGGCCAACGAAGCACACTGTCATTCCTGTAATCGTAAGGAGCGAATAATTGTGGTGGGTGTATATAATTAGTTATTTTAACCTCTTAAGCGCGTTGCTGAAACAAAATCTTCCTTTGCCGTGTTCCCTCAGTGAATCCTTTCTCCTTAACCATCGGCTTTAGTCAAGCCAGCACCGAACATAACGTTGACATTTCGTCATAAGTGGTAGGAGATTCAAGGCGCTGTGCGATAGATGGATTAGTTAGTGTCACACTTATGTCGTAACCGGCGTGTCAGCTGGAAGTACCTTGAGCCGTGCCCTAAAAAAAAACAAGTTGGTGTAGCAATCCCTTGCTGTTCCCCGGGAAACTAAGACCCCTGACATATCAACGGGCCCAACAGTACATCTTTTAGTGCTCCCGGCAAGGTCGTTCCGCAACTCTGTACACTACTGTAAAAAACCGCGATCTCGCGCAATCTCACTCCCAAGCGCGAATGCTGACGTCACTCGACGGCAAAGTGCTGACATTCCCAACCCAGTAGCGGAGAACGAGGCAGCTGTATTGAGGCTCAAACTAGAAAGAATGGGAGAGGTAGCGGTAGACCGTCCGTTTTTACGACGACTCTGTGACAGGCTTTCCCCACGGTGGAGATGCCAGCGCAAAGAAAAATAAAGACAATACAAGAGAGGCTGCAGCGCTTATTCAAACCGCTCGCATCGAAAGCCAACCACCCATTCCCTACCTAGAGACCAGGATCACACTTTCGGCACATGAAACCGATCAGTTAACTCGTTGGCTCAGATACAGCATCATTTCCTCGTAAAATCTCTCATTAAATTTTTGTCTGAAACAATCCATCACATATCCTCTTAGAGTAAAGAATCCCTCGGTCATTCGTCATGCTAATTAATCTTTCAACACTCCCTTGCTCGTCCTCCCCCGCACGCAAGCACGTAATCGCTTCTTCGACGCGCTGGTCGCTAAGGCATTGCATTCACAAGATATTCTTTTTTGACTGGCCATCAATTACCTCTTCCCTCACAGACATGATTATACACACTCTAAACAGGCTATTAATTATCATTCTTACCAAATAATGCTTGATCGCTAATTGGCTCATCCATTTTCTCGACCACTCGTTCACTGAATCGAAACATCAGATTTTCCTTTGCGATAATCTTAGTGCGTTCGAGGCAAACTCCTCCTCACAACTACTCGCATACGCATTCACTCAACAAATTTTTTTCTTTCTTCATCCCTCCGCCCCCTAATTACGCTGTCTCGCTGCTTCATTATCCTGCGGTTGCGTTGCTGATTGATCCATCAACACGGCATCTAACGCGCATATCTGTTGGATCATTCACCGTCTCGTTGAAATATCCGGCTGTTAATCGACCGCGTAGATGGCAGGATTGTCTGTAACGAGGCAGTTAGGAGGGCCTTTTCCTTTGCACTATTTTTGCTGAGCTTAGGCGTAAGCGAGGCTCAAATACAGTAGTAAAGCAGCATGTAATGGCGTTGCGAGATATGCAAAGTAAAGTGGAATCGAAAATTGCCTCACTCAACATACATTTTCTAAATTATTGGGAATGGTTATGAACGTTTATGTTTTTAAGTTTAATCAAGGCTGAGAAGAAGCTTTGCGGCAAAAGAAAAAATAAATTTAGCATGCTTAGCAAAGACACATACAAAAAAGCTTCCGAATTTATGGAATCTTCTGGGGCTAAAGAAGGAAGAACCCCGATGACTCGGTTCCCCGTAACCTCACCTCGAAAAGTTCACCCTGTATCGCGCTCCCCTTGAATACGCGACCACAGATGCTACCTTGTCGGGAGCAGCCGCAGGTCGACTGACATAGTGGCCGTTATGGGAGAGGGATCATGGATAGCGTTCCGATTTGGTGTTCAAGTGAGCCGGACAATTATCGGTTATGACGAGCGACGATATCGGCGCTTCGGAAAAGTCTCCTATTCGTCGATCGTAGTAATATACAGAAGGAGAGAATATTGGCATTAATATTTACTGTTCACGTTGATGCGGTACTTGAAGCTAAACCATCAGTGCAGTCAATGGCTGAAGATGCGTGAAGCAGAAAACACGCAACGCAGGGATTGAAGGAAATAAGTTATGGAGGAGACTGATAATGGAATGAAAGAAAAAAAACAATAAAGGAGGAGGAACTTGTAGGAGAGGAAGTACGAAGCTTGTGACAAAAGTATTGAGACACAAAACAAATGAGGTGGAGGAGGCAACGAAAGAACGAAGGAAGGTAAATGACAAAGTAAGACAGCAGGAAACAAGGAAATGGTGGAGACACATAAAAAGGAAGAAAGGCAACAGGAAGGATGCAAGGCAGGAAGCATTTTAAAAAGAAAGGAGAAACAAATAAAGAGAGAGAAAGAACAAGAACGGAGGTGAAAAACAGGGTCAAACGAAAGCGAGGAATACACCCAACGCATAGCAGCGGCACTCCAATTTGTGCCCCAGGGTCGGCGGCAGGCAGGTCTCGCGACGAGTATTAGATAAACGGCGGCGCGCGCCGAATCGACGGAGCTTCAGCGCCGTGGCACATACCACGCCAGCGAGCAAGCAAGGTCGTATTATGCAGACAGAAAAGCGCGCTCTCGCTCTCGTCATTGGCCTAATTTCCGGCCAGACAGGCGCGCGGCTATGCATACACAGACTCCCAGAGAAAGCCCCAGAGCGCCATTTTCTCCCGTCCGGCCCCCCATTCATTTACCTCGCTGGGAAGTCTTGCGCGTAACGTCCGCTCGTATGTACGTGGGTGAGGGGAAGTGGGTGGTGTTGCGAGACATGCAGAAAAAAAAAGCGGAGGTGGAAGGCTGCGAGAAGCCTGGGACGACGTGTGGAGGTTGTGTAGGAGAAGAGGAGGGAAGGAAGTGGGGGAGGAAGAGGATTGATCGCTCCTTGAGCGCGGCCGGTATAAGGAAGGCGTCGTCGTGCGCCGTGGTCTTTCGGGGCCGAGTTCGGCACATTTTCTCGCCGATCGGGTCGGCCTCCCCTGACAGGTCTATGCATCACGGAGACGGTATAGTAACGACAGTCCGTTCCAGCTGCGTATTACAGCCGCGTATCGGCAGCTCTTTCTTTACCCGTTCCTTCGAATGTTTAGCTTATTCTGTTCATTCTCGCTTTTTTTTTATCCCTGGCCTAGCCCTCTAACAATGTTTTTTATGTATTTTCCTCTTTGCCGCTGGCTTTCTCGGGCGCGCCTCTCGAGGCATTCCGATTCCCCGCTCTGGCGACTTACAAAGTGCTCGCAAAGAGTGCCAATGGTCGAAACGTTGGCTTCAACTCGCGTTCCTGGCGGTTTTCAATAGCCTCTTTGCGTAAAGATCAGCACTTCAATATGTGTAACTAGTGGTACTCACCCCTTTGGTGAATCCCAGGTGGTTTAGACACAAAAGCAAAGGAAAATTTGTTATTCCAGCTTGCTTGACAACCGTCACAAAAAGCCGGTCTATGTGATACCTCTACGCATAAAAATAGTTATCTATGAATTCAGCCTGTTTCCTGCTTACAGAACAAGCTTGAAAATTGTGTTGCTGCCACCCAGCAGTCTGTTAGATAGCTCGAACAGCATTCCTTACATAATAACTGTACGGAAGTATACGGCAAGTGTTGCGTGCCGCAGTAGCAGTCCATATGTGAAAACAATGAGGCTGAGGCGTTTCAGTGTCTTTTTGGAGCTTCTGTTCCTGTGTTCCGTCCAACAACAGTGTTAAGGCCGTACAAACTTGGGACCATGGCTCACAAAGACTCCAAATAGTACTTATCTTACTAAATTTGGAGTCTGAAATTCACGATCGCAGCTGGAGCGGTACCGTATCTATTGGCGGGACATTCAGCTGCAGTGCAATATTCAGACAAATTTCGCCCACCGTCTAATTATGCTTTGCCACTTTGATGGGTGGAACAAAAATAATTAAATGCAAAAAGAAAAGAACCCACCATGCCCATCGAAGTTTATTCTAAAGATCAGAGAGCCTCTGGGTGCACCGCAAATTACTCGCTGTCGGCTTAAATGGGGCTTCCATACCCATGACCTGACCACAGGCGTCGCTTTGAAAGCAAATAATTCGTCGACAAAACTAATTACTCCCGCACACGCAGTCTTTGCCGGCGCGATAGTGCCACTTCATTGGGCACAAGGTCGCGCGTCCGAATCCTTTATACGTGTATGCTCTCCCCTGCATACTTTGAACGGCACGACAGCGACGGCTTCTATTCACCCAGCACGCTAACTGGCACTGCCGACGACGGCTGCGATGTTGTCTTGTCACTTGCAGAGGCCTGTTCGTGTACCCCGAGGACCTCCTTACTACGCACGCAGGTCACGTAGGGACGCCAGCAAAAAAATAAATAAAAGGCAAGAAGGAAAAAATTTAAGACAGTTGGAGAAAGTCGCAGACGAATAGAATTGAGTGGCGAAAGGGGACAAGTGGAGGAGAGAGCGTAGGTGATTCGCATTTTGCCGTGGCCATTTTTTGTCCCTCAACTGCGATGAGGTCAAGCGACTGCCTTGCACGACCGCTGTGTTGGCCCATTGCGATACATTGTGCGCGGTGGGCGTGGGGCGATTGCCTTTCACTTTCCGCACTTGGCCGCCGAGTGTCCGCCGATCTTGCTTGTAAAACTATGGGTATATGGCGCTGGCGTATGTGACTGCTGTCATACTGCTGGCTTCCCTGTCTGGGTGTATGCCTCGCTTGGGGCTACTGTGGGAAGAGGGAAGCAGAGGCTTCTGACATCCGGCCTTATGGCCAGTATAGCTGAAACATCCCGCCGGCAGTGATTTTGCATGATGAATAACAAGGCAGTAGTCCCAGCACTCTTGATGCCTCTTCTCTTTCCCGTCCTTTGCGCCGTTTAAAATATTGCAACGGATAATGTGAACCGCGACGACGTCAATGAAGTGTCATGGCTTGGCGCATGCTTTGTGCCCTGAGGCTGTTTGCGCTCTCAGCCCTGATTATACCCTTCTTTTCCTTACCTTGAATACGTAAACTGCCACGTACCCTTATGACCGTGTCCGCCAACAAGTCCAAGCCGCTTCGGTGGCTCAGTGGTTATGAGGCTCAGCTGCTGAGCCGAAAGTCGCGGGTTCGATCCCGGCCGCGGCGAACGCATTTCGATGGAGGCAAAATGCCCCATCCGTGTACTGTGCAATGTACACGGCCGTGTACTGGCCCGTGTACTGTGCAATGTCATTACACGGTAAAGATCGCCAGGTGGTCGAAATTATCCGGAGCCCTCCACTAAGGCGTCCCTCATAGCCTGAGTCACGTTGGGACGGTAAACCATCATAAACCAAACCTACCAACATGCCCAAGTTCGTACACTTCGGACTAGTAATGCACGGAAAAATATTGGTAGAGGCTGACCACAGGCAGAAAGATTGAATATAAATTAACCAGCCCAGAAAATGCGTAAAAAGCCAGTGACCGTGCATTATAGATGGGAAAGAAAAGTCGTTCGGTTCAGCTCCGTGGTTACCATCGCCTAAGCGCCCCATCTGGAATCGTCATGTACCCCCTGCATAGCGTTTTCTTGCGGTCCCTGCAATGTATGTCCTTCGCATATTCGGCGTTCCGTAAAATCTTGAATGACTTCCGAACTTGCCTCGTCACCAATTATAAGTTTATGAGGTCTAGGAGATGGTAATAGACCGTCACTACAATGTCCAGCATTAGATGCACTGGCTTGAAACTTTTTGAAAATGATAGTACACTAGCTCGGTAGCTGTCAGGAGACTTCGGTGCCTCAGGCCATCCAGTCACTGAGAAGGAAAAGATATATCCTGGAGAAAGGTACGCAGAAGCTTGCCTTTTTTTAATGTTTGATTTTAAAATTATACTCCCTGAATACAAATTCTTATTGTAAAACACAATTTATTTTATTCCTTTTTTAATGTTTCATGCTAATATTTATTTTTTACCATGAAACGCCCAGCATTTCAACTGGGACAACCTGTCGCACAAAAGACAAAAAATGAACTGCAAGTTCGGCATGCATAGTGCATAATTGCTGAACTTTTTCGCGTATCCCCTTCAGCCACGAATTACGCTCTTTTCGGAATAAAGCTTTAAATATTTTCAAATTTTTGTGAGGAACCGGCACTGGTAGCAGATACAAAAATGCGATGTTTCCTGATCTTTAAATATGCTATTTCTTTCAGGCCTTAATATCACCACGTCATTACTGTACACTGTGTTTAGAGTGTCAATTGTACTACTTTTGATATAATCCTGTAAGAAGACAATATTTAAGCAATTCAGCTTAATTTAGGGCTTTTGAAAACTCAGATTCCTGCAAAAGGAGCTAACAGATAAGCATAAGTTCCGAAGCCACACCGGCGCTTTCGGAAAACGTGGAGCCGTCCATCTTAAAACTTTCTTCCATAAGCCTTGCCTAAAATAGACCGCGACCAGCTCAAAGTACAAGCTACAGTCATTCGCGGCCTATTATGCCCTTGCAGTGGCCACAGCCGGCCCAAAACGAGTTGCGTACACGATTTTGCACGCCGTGACTAAAGGGCATATAGAATCGGATTAATAGATTAAGAACCACCAAGGCACCTCTAAAAACAAAGAATTTCTATGAAACGCTTTGATCACTTCATAATGCCGCCCGCAATGATTTTCAGAAGGTTTAAAATTAAAGCAGCGGTAAATAGGCATTCTATGCTCGAAAAATAATAAAATCATTTCTTGCTGTTTATCCGCGCCCTTCACTCTGGCTGGAATTTTCTTCATCATCATCGACAACAACAACTGTCTCTGTTTTTTTAAACAGGAGCAGGCGGGCCAAAAGCTGTGGGAATAGCTGGACGCTCTCGTTCGGTCATACGCTCGCTCGCCTGCCCTTGAGCGGAACACATCGCCGAAACGCACGCCGAAGGACGTCTTCGGGACCTCGCCGTCCTTGCTACGGTGTCGACGACAGGACAATGGCCCAAAGAGCGCGCATACCGTCGCCGCCAAGGCGGAGAACGAGCGCAAGATTTTTGACAAGCGGTCAACCTTGCGCGTCGAGTCTGGGTCCCACGGTGCGGGCCCGCCCGAGCGAGGCATCGATCTCAGGCGTGGGAACATACGCCTAACTATTCAGCAGGAAACCTGCACACGTAATACAATGCAGCGGAGGCTGGTGTAAAATATGCAAGTCAGCAAGGCTGAAATAAAGCCTTGGTTCTGAATAGTTCCTTTGTATACTAACAACCCATACTGACCTTTCGCAAAGCGACCGGCGATTGTTATTTTACCGTTTTAAGCACAAATGGCTAGAAAAAAAGCAAGGATACTAGAAAGCTGTTTATCTGATATTTGCTGGTGATGTAAGCTTCGAACGTCACATCCTCAAGAAGCTAAAACTACGCTTGTCTACACCTGTGACCCGGTTTTGCGCATTTCAGTGGTGACTCCAATGATAAGGAATGCTTGGGGACTTCACTGCGCAGTATCCTTAAAATGCTTGGTTGCCCAGCCATAAGCAAAAGACACAGAAACATCTCTTGAAAGCTGTCCTAGATGCGGACTCTTTCACGTTAGCAGCTTTATTATACTTAAGGAACATACCAATTTTGACCAATTAAAAATATATACACATATCCGATGAAAGCCTCCCCATAAGAGAAACAAGCGAATGTTCGTGTCACGTCTGTTTAAAATTTGGGTACTCACACGCTTTTCTGAGAGAATTGCCAGAGCCGAATTACTGTAATTTTGTTTAGATTCTCTTCGGCATGGTAGAAGTTTTCTCTCATACAAGGGTAGTCACAGCACCATGCAGAAAAAAGAATGATATGTGGGACGGATGACATGCTGTTAGAATATTCGTTTAGATCACTGCCTTTCGTGGTGGATAAGCAAGAACATAAACATTGTGATGAAGCCAACTAGCCCAACAGCAAGTACTTCTGCGAAGCAAGAACACGTCCGTTCAAAGACCCCAATAAAAGGCGAATATTCCTCTTGCAGAAACGTAAATACAACTGGAACGACAAACCGCATTCAAAATTTATTTTTCTTGGCTGTCGTCAGAAGACCACCAAAAAAAGGGGCAAGCTTGAGTTCAAAGATATCAATACCGACCTCATGCTTTGGACGTGACACCATCGATGAGTGCGGTATCACCTAGTCACGTGGCTTCGGGCATAAAACCGATCAAAATTTCAAACGGGCGATCGGGTTTTTATCCAGGGCACTTCACCTTAACCGCTAGAGATTGAGCCCTCTTCGGCAAAGTGGAAAAGTGATTTAGTTCTCAACCACCCTTATGTCCAGGCGTATCGAGAAAACTTAATATCAACATAATACAAGATACGTGAGTTACCATTATCTCGCCGACGTACTACTACAGTTGTGAAACATGATTCTTTATAAATTATTCCCTTCCTGGTGACAGAACTGCTGTACAGTAAGAGGACCTGATTACAAAAGCTGCGGTGAATGTATTTGTCCGGTGTGATTCCGTACGTCACCTCAGTTTTTCTTCGGTCGATTGAATCATTTTCATTTCAACTCTATCTTTCTTCAGAACTTTAGAAGGGTAGACATGGAGAAAGAAGGAAATAATAAAGAAAAAACAGAAGCAAGAAACTTTCCTGTAGTTGGAATGAAGAAAAGAGCGGGCAATAAAGGACATCGGCAATCTTATCACTACGGGCATCATTTCCATTCCTAGACGGTGAACTTCGTCGAGTGTGGCTCCACAGTCGTAGAAACAAACCAAGCAGCTACTGGATACAAAGCGTCTTATGGAAGCGCGTCCAGCGAAATGTGCAGTGGTTGGTCTTTCGACGAAGCCATAAGGCACCATACATCAGCAAAAAACCGAGGAATATCGTTTCAAACTGTCAGCCGCAACAAAATCTGATCAGGGGCGATCAACGAAAAACTAGATAGAAACAGTTATTTAGTTTCGCGAGAATGGACAAAAAGGTCTTTCACATTTCAGGCAAAGATCAGCTTCTCTTGTATGAGTCTGACTGTCGTAAGCCTCTCTTCCCGTGTTTTTTTTTGTACTTTTATGGATCGTGTGTTATAAGGCCTCCGGCATCTGTCTCTCAAGAAAAGACACAAATTGATCTGAGATCGCAGTTTGAGTTTCGAAGGTGCATTTGATGTGCTTTTCTTCCCCCGCTATCTCAAACGGTTTCTTCTCTAGCCTTTGCTTGTACTTTTATAGATATCGCATATAAAAACAGAAAAGTATTCCAGGATTGGATGCATGTTCCAGAAACGTCAGTCGATGCACTCCAACGGTCGAAGTCACTGTGTATTCTTTTCGGCGCAATTTTCTCGGGCAACACAACTCCGTTCTAATTGAGCCCATGGTCCGGCTGGTCGCACGGTGTGTCTACGCTGGTGACGGCACATGTCTCTATCATCGCGCACTTGGCCGATACGTCGGAAATAAAGAAATTTTAGGCTACGACTGTTGATCTGCGGGTGGGAGGCTAAGAAGCTAAGAAAGCTGCGGAAAATACGAGAAGTCCTAAACCGAGGTCCTCGCGAGCGCTGTTACTCTAACATTAAATTCTTTTGGTACATTTTAAAGTATGAACGGATCTCATGACATGGTATGCTATGGTGCGGTATGGTAATGTTATGATGAGGTATGGTACTGTAGCGGCCGCTGAGAAGAAATGGCTGATGTATGTCATATCTGGCGCAGAATAGTTGGAATCCGAGCAGCGTGTATGTGCTTTCCACTACAGCAAGTCACACCACCATGGTAACATTCTTCTAGGACATTTTTATCAACTCCACCGCGTGTGGAATGTAACGCAGAAATTGGGGCAAAACGACAGCACTTTTTTTTCTAATTTCGCAGAGCTCACGCGTAGGGAACAAGTGCTGACGGTACAACTGTAAAGTACTTGCACCTGCACTCCTGCACCTTCACATCATCACGACCACTACTCAGAAAAAGCTCACATTCGTTACAGCGTTTTATCGTATTGGTTACTGTCCAGCGAGCGTTATATAAATGTACTGACGTAAAATTATGCACGTGTACTGCTTGCCTCAAATGTCGGTGTCGTCACCAGGTGGCTGTGCGTGTCTATTTGCAACTTAAAACAAAATTTTACTAGTCCCTGCGGCAAAACCTCGCGAAAAGAGACAGATTCCATTATCCAGCGCGGTACAGAGCAGATAGGACATAGCCGTGCTTCGTATTTGATGCATATCAGCATGTTTTCGGACAAACTTTATTTTTACATCAGAGTATATTTATTTAGTGGATAATTTCTATCGTTTCTGGGGCGCACCTCGAAGAGCAGGATTTCGTCGGCGCAAGCGACAAGTTGATGTGCAACTGGAACTCGCGCGGCGAATGGAAGTACGGTGCACAATCGGATCAGCAGTGCGGTACGGGGCCGGAGTAGAAAAAAGTCTGCGGCAGCTGGCGAACCCAGTTAAGCCGACCGCCGGCTAATTACTCGCGCCGCTGACGCCGAGAAAAGCAATCACGCTTTCAGCCGGTGCGCCCCATGAAAGGCGACGGGTAAAACTGAGTGAGGAGCAGGATCAATGCAACAAAGGCGGCGAGGAGAATGCCCGCAGTGGCGCTCGAGGCGGCCGCGCCGGCGTAGACAAGACCAAGCGACCCTGACTGGGATGCGGCCGGTGCTTTACAACCCTGAGCAGCGCTTACAGACGAAGTCTATGCGCTGCCCCCCTTCTTCCATTATACTCTCAGTCATCGGGGTATTCGGTCGGCTTCTTTCAAACGTTCCACAAAGGATGCGGTTTGTACTTGCTTTCAGGAGTCGGGGTCCCTTTTCGGAAATTGTTTGCAGTGAGCAGAAAGGCCCAATTAGGTATCTTCTATACCCGCCACCGGCATGGAAGCCCTGGTAGTACGAGTGACCTTCATGTTTGCGTATTTGTCATCGCTTATACGTCTGACGGCTTTCCACGCGTGCCTGTCGCAAATCACACATTATCTTCCAGGGGCCACATGTCGTGAGGTGCGTGACATTACAACGCCTCTCAACTTTTTCAAGCAATTTAAAGGCTGTTCTTACGAATAAATATTTTGCGTTGCCGGTCTATTATTACATGCGCCATCTGTCTATAAATTTTGGTCAGCGAACAAAACCTCTTCCCTCGATTTAAGCATTGGCTATGTTGGACGTCAACATCAGAAGTTGCGGACACTGATGCAGCGTTCGTCTTTTTGATACTGATTGTCTTTTCGGAGTTTCCGCTCCAATTCTTTTCATAACATGCATAGGTTCACCTTAGCAACAACCTCATAGATAAATCCACCTTATTAGAAGGTGGTCCTTGGTGCAGTGCGTGGCTACAGCCGCTCACAGAGTGCGTTCGGCGACAGTGATCGATTAATTCACTTCTCTCCATCATGACGGTAAGTCCCTCCTCTCAGTCTCGTGGACCGTAGCTCTAAGAAACGACCGAACCATACCCGAGTATATACGGCGGCAGTGGCAAGGCTGCAGCAGCAGGCAACTTTCGTTGGAAGGGTTCCTCTCCCCTCCACCCTTCTGGGCAGCTTGGGGCCTGCCTGTGAAGGCGGCTCTCTCTCTCCTCTTTCGTGAAGCCAAGCTCCAGCTGTTAACAAGACTGCACAAAATTGTATTCACTGCGTTATGGCCTCCGGTTCTGAATTTGTGCCCTTGAAGCGCAAGAGGGGCATGGACGAGCTTGCGCACCACCCCCACTCGCCGCCGTCTATAGGACTTCATTGCACACCAGTAGTTGGCTCCTTGTCTTGCCCCTCCAGTGTGCGGCGGGCCTCAAAGGAGACAAAAGGAAGGCTTTCACGAGCGAACGACCCCCGTCTTGCCTTCTTGGTGAGCACATAAAGGGGCTACGTACATGCTTCGGCTCCTGCTAGCCGCTCATACGCGGCGACCCCGCCGCAGAGTACGCTAATCTTCACGCCCGAGAGGCGCTGCTCACGCTCCGCAACCTTGCGCATTGTGTCGGGTCAGGTGTTAGGTCTAACGCTTTATTTGCCGGCTTCGAAAGCAATCATTGGAACGCCTTTGTTCCCGCCTTCTATCAATTTTTTTTCGCATGTTTCATAGGCTTTCAAGGCACGGTACACGGAGTGACGACGCAGTTGGGGTTCTGTGTTGTGGGGTACATCACGCGTTTGATACCTTTCTTTCCTAAGGTTGCTTCTCAGAGGGGTGATAGTGGTAAGATCTCACTGTCGTATATCTCGAAAACGCCTTTTTTTAGTAAATAATCATTGAAGACGCCCTCTACAGACCGCCTCATCGCACCCAGCGCTGCCTTTCGTTCCAAATTTCCAGTGATGTTTTCAGACAAGTATGAAGTGTTACCACAGACAGAAAATGCTACAGAAACCACAACACGATTGTCCATGAAGTGCGGGAGCATTCTTCATGATACTCACTGCACAACTCACTATTCATGCATTATTCATCCGTTATTCGACGTTATTATAGAATGGTTGCTTGCCGGGCTAGTTGATTCAGACTAACTTATGTGACAGCGCGAATAACATTAGGAAAGGGACGATTATAGAGGCAGAAGTCACTAAGAAGAAGAAGCAGAAGCGAAAAGAAGAGGCTGAAGAACGTTGTCTGCAGTTTCCATGCTTTATTCCTAGTATTGAGACTAACGGTCTGTGTGAACTCAAGTTGGAGACGCACTGAGTCCTCAAACTGACACCACCAGCGAAGGCGTAGTCGATGGCACTGCCGTGTCGTATTGTTGGCACTAAATCTGTTGCGCGTCAACTTCACGCTTGTTTCCGAGTCTCGCCTCGTGCTCCTCGGCGGTTTTGCGGGTGTGCCGAGGTCGAGCGGATTCCCGCATCTGTTTTAGCTGCTCTTGCTTCGCATCTCCTTCTTCGCTTCGTATTCATGCGCTAGGCTGGTGGATTTCGACGTTTTCTGTCGAGGAGTTCTTCCTCTGTGGCCGGTGGTCGCTTACGAGGTCACGTCGCTTCTGGCACGACAAGTGCCTCAAGGTCAGTGTGGCACCGACTGGCCGCCCGGTCGGGGAGCGAGCGCCGGCGATCAGATAGGGCGAAATATGCGCAGACGCGCGGCGAGCGCGGGGCGGGCCGATTTGTTGTTGATACGAGGAGAGATGGATACATCGCGGAATATGAGTAAGATAGGGAAAACGAAGTGTCCCTGCTAGGGTGGCTGCACATCGCTCCAGTGAAAAATCTCGCCATCCGCACAAATACGTTCCTTATATGAAGAGAACTGACTTCCAACCATCTGAAGAAGCTCCCGAGGCTCATGCGCCGTCTGATTTGGTGGCAGTAAGCAAATGTCCTTCAGTCATCCCGGCAGCTAGACTGGGCTCTGAGGCTAGGCCTAGAGCCACCGGTGACGCGCTGGCAGAGGTGGCTTCGCCGGCGTCGGTCCCTGCTCCCGGTCCATCAGCGGCAGCGCACAACCCGCCTTCCCCAAATGCACCAAAGCCCGTGAGCGATCTGCCCTCTTAGCGGAACTCGGCAATGGCTGCCCAGCCTCCACTGCTGGTTGGGGCTTCAACCGTGCAGCGTGAGGAGGAGAGCTCTCTAATGGACCTGTCTTCAGCACCTCCATCCGTGCCACCGGCTTCCCGCAGTTCTCAAAAGCGCCCATCAGGGGACACTGCACAGGATTCGTCTTCAGCCAACTGCAGCTCACAAGGCAAGCGTTCCTGCCCAGGGTATGCCAACCAGGTGGCAATGCCGACATCGGTATCGGTATCATATAAAGTGGCCATTAAAGCTCTGGCAGCCAAAAGCCTGACAGACATTCCGAACAGGATTCTTCAGGCGAACCTGGACGCGTGTCTTAGGACCAAAGGTTTTCGTGGCTTCACGTCTAGAACGAAATCTAATACCATCGCTGTGTGGCTCCCGACTTTGGCTGCTGTCGAGCGTCTGCAAACGCTCAAGTGCATATCGATTACAAGCGAGATCTCGGTGCCGGTCCAGGTGTACCTAGTAGAAGGCTCGGACCTACAACGCTGTGTTGTTTGCAACGACGACGTTGCCGAAGACCAGACGACCCTCCAGCGTGAGCTGTACTGTCCAACCCACCGTGTCATCCAAGCGCGGTACATAGGAAAGGGGCGCTCGTGCATTGTCACACTACAGGGCCCACCAACTCTCCCAGAACGACTTTACTACTATGGCTGTATTCTGCGGCCTCGCCCTTGCAAACCGAGTGCTGTCTATTGCTACAGCTGTTTCAGACCTGGCCACATGCGCCGATCATGCCCTTTTGCAACACAAAATGAGGCTCGGCCACAAGGCACACCGTCTTACAGGTGCGGACTTTGCAAGACTGACAACCACGAGGTCACCTCTCCAACTTGCCCCACAAAACAGAAAGCAACTGAGAAGGTTCGGCATGCGATCCGTAAGCAAGTGCCTCCGATTGAAAACAGAGCCCCGATACAGACATCCAACAGGTTTGCGGCTCTTCAGTGGGATGAAGACGACTGGCCGGAGCTTTCTGAGCCTAATCCACCACAGCCCCTGCCCAACAGTCGTACAGTGACAAAGTGCGCAAGGATCGCCGTCGCCTTCAAGCTACACAAAAGCACAGCATACTGGAACCTCTGCGTGAGGACATGGCAGCAGTTGAAGACCAAATTGCACGCCTTTTAGCCGAGGTCTCTAAGCTACGGCAACGCCGTGAACTGCTTGCTCGCCGTAGACAACCAGTGGAATCCCACTCCACGCCAATCAATGCTGCAGCGCCTTCGACTACGTCCAGCCCTCATGCGTTTTTCGCCGACTCTACCAGGTCATCTGCATCACTGCAGGATAACTCAACAACACCCCTCCTCCGATTTATGGAAAACCAGTTATCTAACCTGGCATCAGTTCTATTACAACGCTGGGAAGCCTAATCAAAAATGGCGAGTACACGTAGTTCTGGTGTGCTCCAATCGAACTGCCGAGGCCTCTCCACAAAGCTGGGAGCGCTCAGATCTCGACTTCGCATGAACAAGCTCCAGGTGTGGGCCCTGCTACTGCAGGAGACCAATGTCTTGCCATCCATTCCGGGCTTTAATTGATATATGTCTCCTCCAATGAACTACCGTCGTGTGCACACTGTTGCCCCTCCGGGAAAGGCGGCGGTGTACGTTGATGCGCGTTTTCCTCAAGTTCGCCTCTCTCTAGAAGACTGGTGCACCTCATATCAAGAGGTCTGTCCGGAGCCAGATTCTTCGCACCCTCCGCTGCGTCACAGGTCTGACCGCCGCCGTGGTCAGTTGCTCCGCAGCCGCTGGGGACTGAGGGCCGAGGGTTAATTGGTTTGATCATAGAAGGGTGTGGCCAACAACAACAACAACAAGAACAAGTACTACATCTTGTTCTGGTGAGAGAGTGCGTTGTCGGTTCTGGTCACCGAGATCAGGCCGCACTCCAGGCCTGGGTATGCAATTCCATCGACACGCGGTTTTTTTTTTTTGAAGCCCGGTGGAGAATTACGCGGCACCAGGATTCGAGCCCCGGTCCTCTTGCACGCGAGGCGGATGCTCTACCTCTACGCCATCGCTGCACCTCAAGAGGAAAGTGTACAACAGCTTTATCTTACCGGTACTCACCTACGGGGCAGAAACGTGGAGGCTAACGAAAAGAGTTCAGTTTAAGTTAAGGACAACGCAGCGAGCCATGGAAAGAAAAATGATAGGTGTAACGTTAAGAGACCGGAAGCGGGCAGAGTAGGTGAGGGAACAAACGCGGGTTAATGACATCCTAGTCGAAATCAAGAGAAAGAAATGGGCTTGGGCAGGGCATGTAATGCGAAGGCAAGATAACCGCTGGTCCTTAAGGGTAACGGAGTGGGTTCCAAGAGAAAGTAAGCGTAACAGGGGGCGGCAGAAGGTTAGGTGGGCGGATGAGATTAAGAAGTTTGCAGGCAAAGGGTGGATGCAGCTGGCAAAGGATAGGGTTAATTGGAGAGACATGGGAGAGGCCTTTGCCCTGCAGTGGGTGTAGTCAGGCTGATGATGATGATGATGATGATGATGATGATGATGATGATGATGATGATATCAAGAGGTAGTCGCAGTGGCTGTGAAGCTTCCCAAGGCAACTGCTGTGGTCTCGTCATACTATGTAAGACCTGCCGGTGGAGCTCCCTCCGGCATTAATCTGGGGTGGTTATTAACTCTACGACGACCGCACCCAGGGTGGCCTGTTTTAGTCGGTAGTGACTTTAACGCCCCTCATCCGGACTGGGGGTACCCCACTTCAAGCCCCCGTGGTAGGCGTGTGCGGGAAGCATTCGCGGATGCGCTGTTTGTTTTACTCAACCATCCAGATTCAGCAACGCGGACTGTGCGCCATGCTCGCTGTCCAACATATGCTCCGGACCTTACGTGCTGGTCAGGACCCGGGACTCCTTCGTGGCACCTGGAGCCAGACAGCTGGGGTAGTGACCACCATCCTATCATCATCGGTCTCCATCCATCAAGGGCCCGCCGATTACGCCTTAGTTGTTCTGTGGTCAATTGGGACGCGTTTCGCGCCACCGTCGAAGATCTCTCTCTGCAATCATCTACACTATTTGTGGACTGCATACAAACTGCGCTGAATAAGGCTACTGCTGTCACCTGGACGGACGTGAATCGCCCGGCGCCGGATGTGGGTCTGCTTAACCTGTGGGCTGCGCGCCAACAAGCGGAGATGGCAGCTTCCCGAGACCCGACTTCTGCGCAAGCACGGACAAGGCTGAATTACCTTATTGCCAAGGCTCGCAGATATGAACGCGATCTCTCGCGACGGCAGTGGCATGCGTGGTGTGAGAATTTCTCGGCAAAGTCATCGAATGCTGCTCTCTGGCGAACGTTTCGTGCAATGAAACATGGTTCCCGTTGTCCTGACACAGCGGCCACAGCATCCTTCGCAGCTAACTTAGCTCCGGCAGATTTCGCCTGAGACAGCGCGGAAGTTTTTCCCGAAGTATGATGTGTTGCCTCCAAGAGTCATAGGAGCTCCGATGGCTGCCATTCCAGCATATGTCGATAAGCACTCATCTACAGCCGACGCCGAGGGAATTGTAAGCCCATTTTCAATGCCCGAGTTGCTTGCAGCAATAGACGAGGCCCGTCGGAAGACTGCACCCGGTCCGGACTCCATTCCGTACGAGGTTTACAAGAACTTATGTTCCGCTGTACTGCCTCAACTCCTCGCCAACATTAACAAGGTATGGATAGAAGGCGTCGTACCAGAAACCTGGAAATTGACTATTGTGATCCCCATACCAGAGCCGGGGAAGCCGCCGACATACCTCGGAAATTTCCGGCCTATATCGCTTACTCCAACATTATGCAAGCTTACCGAAACAATGCTTGCCACACGACTGTCGTGGTGGCTTGAGCACCATGGTTTCTACAATCCAACCCAATTTGGCTTTCGTACGTCTATAGGTACAGAAGATGGACTGGCTGTCTTGGCGTCAACAGTTCTGGCCTCAACTCGCAGCCACAATGTACGTACTGTACTGGCCATGGACGTTGAAAAGGCGTACGATAATATTACTCATGCTGCCATCCTGGAATCGATTGACATGCTGCATTTCCCCGTTAGAGTGCGCAATTTCGTTAACTCCTTCCTGGAAGGCCGACACTTTGCCATACGCCTCGGTGGTGAAGCCGTCGGATCATTTGTGCCTCTTCGCGGCGTTCCGCACGGATCAGTGTTATCGCCAACATTGTTTAATATTGCTTTTATCCCCCTTGCTTGGCGCTTACATGATGTCTCTGAGATTAAGTTCTTATTGTATGCTGATGATGTAACGGTGGGGAGCACTCACAACGACCTGATGACTCAAGCAGCAGGCCTACAATCAGCCATAGATATTACGTCGACTTTTGCTTCTTCAATTGGTCTGCAGCTTTCAGTGAGCAAAACCACGTTCGTGTCAGTCGCCAACCGCTGGGGGCGCCGTAAACTGGCTGCAACACCAATTCGGCTCCATCTATCCGGAGCTCCAATTCAAGAAAATTCGACCGTGAAAATCTTGGGTCTGGCAATACACGAGTCAGGAACACGTACTGCTTTGCTTTCTCGGGCTAAAAAGCAAGCAATTCAGGCGTTGGGTCTGATTAGACGCATTTCTCCTAAATCAGGCGGAGCCCGCTCTCATGTTGCACGACAGTTGGTTCGGGCGGTTGTGCAACCGCGCCTCGTTTACCAAGCCCAATTCCAGCATTTGACGAGGGCTCAATAGGATCGTCTAGAAGCTGTTAATCGAGAGGCAATGAGGGTCATCACTTGCCTTCCCCGCATTACCCCGATCGTGGCGCTCCAAGAACATGCGCAGCTGAATACACTAGATGAGCTTGTGCAGCAACGACGCGATGCTCGCCGCCTAAAGTCAAGCCTTACACACACAACGTGTGCACTCAGAGCATATGCTTCATCGCACTCCATTCTACAGCCGCCCCCGCCAGTTCTTCCTCCTTGGCGTTTTGTGCAGCTAAGCGACAACAAGCCAACTGATCTACGTCGGCCATCATCTACCCGCGCGGCATCGTCGTTTCGCTACCGAATTACAGAGCAAGACGGCAATCTGCCGCATGGCTCCATCGTTATGTACGTTGACGCAAGCATCCAGGCCTGCGAAACAACTACGGCAGTTTACTCTCCTTCCAAGCCTGCTCTGAACAAAACGTCAAGGTTTTGCCTCTCAGAACCTCCTTCCTCCTTAAGTGCGGAGATGCTTGCGGTTCAAGAGGCACTTTGCTCTGTGGCCGCCGTTCCCATGCTACCCACGGCCCGCATTGTCATTCGCACCGACGCCCTTCACGTCACACGCCTACTACGACGAGTCAGTCGCACCCCAGAAATCTTCCAAGACATCCATCGTCTAGCGGCACGCACCCCGCAGCAAATCCGTATTGAGTGGGTCCCGCGTGACCTCCTGAGCGCACAAAGCCGCTCAGATTCTGCGACCCGCCTTCCGACCCCAACCTCGTCTTTGCCTCGAGTCCTCACTCTGGATGACACCACCCTCCTTTTAACAAGAACGGAACACCTCCGGCGCCGCACATGTGTTCTAATCCCTCCGTGTGCGGTAACCCTCCCCCGTGGTCTTACCCGTGCAGAGGAGGTTGCGCTTTTGAGGATACGGGTCGAGGTTGCCCTAACTCCAGCTGTGACACGCAAGTGGCCGCATTTCAAAGATTCATATCCCCGCCACGGGTGTCCAGTCTGCAAGAACAGAGACTGTGAGGCGGATATCCACCACCTGTTGTGGGACTGCCCGGCGCTGAAGCCGACGAGAATTCGGCACCTGGTGGCAGTGGGACTCTCACCGGACAATTCGGATTGCTATATTGCCTGGGCACAGGGTCCATATCATCGTTCACTTCTTGATTTCATCAAATCAACCCATCTTTTTTCATTTATTCAAGCATCTTACTCATCTATCACTTCATAGTTTTTATGCCCTGAGGCAATAAACATCGCTTGAAAAAAAATGAGTAAGATAGCTAAAGAACTCACTCGCATCAAATGGCCCCCACTTCTGTATGTTTAAGACCTGCCTTAAGCGACGTACCTTAAGCAGCGAGCTACAATAAAATGTATCTGTCAAGAGTTTTTGCGCGTTGTAGAATTTGCTGGCACAGCTCTATTTCATTCTGTCGCCCTTGCAGTCACAGCTACTTCACTTCTACTATGAAAAAGGAATGATAGTCTAGAAAGGCAAAAAAATTCAAACATGCAGCTTGAATTTTTTTGCTTTTCTATTTCAATGAAATGCCAAACTTCCCCATCACCATTACCTTAAATAAGGTCTGCGTAAATTTGACTGATGCTTGATGTAGCGTCTGCACGGAAGCCATTTGTTTATCTTTTTTTTCGCGCACGTTTTTCTTTCTACGCCAAAGCCACTATGCTTTCGTGGAAAGAAGTCTAAATACAGTTACAATAAAAAAAAAGAGTTGAGATGTCTTTCGTAGCGTTTACTTGTATTACTTCTTTTTCTTTTTCTCAAAGCCCTTTCGCGGCTTCGGCGATTTCCACAGCTTCCATGGCAGAGACGCTTCATCGTCATTTCCACACACTAAGGATGCACTCAGAAGGCAGGAACTCTGAAGCCGGCCTTTGGACCCCGACCGAGGCAGCTCTTTGCTGGCAACCACGATCTGAAGAGATATAGCCGGCCAATTTACAGCCATCTTACTTCCCAACAACCCTTCCGACCTATCCCGGCAGATTGAAAATAACGACCGTAGCGCGGCCCGAACTCCACCACCCGATAGGAGTTCAGCGTCCCAAACGAGAAGTAAAATTCGTTCAGCATCTGAGTAGTCAGCGTCTATCGGCGGCACATCAGTTGGTGCCCCCCCCCCCCCCCCCCCCCCCCCCCCGGAGTTTCATTCTTCCATTCCGCTCAACAATGACCGTGCAGTTGCGGTCGTCGATCTTAAGGAAAGGGGAGGGGGGGGGGGGGGGGGGGTACTATTCGCCGGACCGCGTCGCTCATCGAAGCGGCAGACCGTCCGGTCCAGTCATCCGTGCGTGCGCATTCTTCCGCACAGGGCCTACGGGGAAGAGCTTCCATTCTCGTCTTTTATCTCTAGTAGTACATCCACCTAAGCTGCGCGCGCAACGTGGGGGCTGCGCGTACAGAGGTAGTCTCGGGTCTCATATACAAAACGCCTAAACGTGGATTGCTCGGCTTCACTGGTTCCGGGCAGCTGGTGCAAGAAACGGGAGCGCCCCGATGCCGCGTGTTGTCTCAGTACCGTAATCGTAATTTAAAATTAGACTTCCGATTAGGCCATTCATATTCCGACCTTGGAGACGGGCATCCTGAATGGCCGCCCCTGACAGCAGGAAACGTTTTAAATTCTGTATGCGATAACGCTACGACAGTGTCAGCTCCCTGTACTTGTGTAAAAGCCACAGGCTGTGGCGTGCACTGAGAGAAGAGAGAAAGAGAGAGAGATAAAGAGGAAGAAGAAAGCCAGGAATGTTAACCAGAAGGGTGTTCTGTTTAACACTGAGGTATCAGAACACTCAGTGCAACGGATTGTGAAGCAGAGCGTCCTGCAGGCACCAAAATTGCATTGTATGAAGGGTAGTCTTACGAAACATATGCGCTCGTGTGCTTATGAGGAGCTGCGAAAGTGTGAATTGCTGCTTTTTTTATTTCAATTTACATATGCGATACGCAAGAATGTTAGCCGGACCTGTCAGATTAGTAGCTGCTTGTGGTCCATTACGCATATGCGTACTCTGAGGCGCACAGGTCGATACATTGGCGCTAGAGTGTCGTATCAATGTGCCTTTGCATTAATGTTGGTATTTTGCATTGTTATTCACTGATTCACTCCGTCCGCTGCTTTCCCTCATTGCGAGCGCCCAACTTCAATGGCTTACAGAGATTTAAAAAGAGATTTATTGCATTTTTTACGGAAAATAAAAGGTGTGATTCTTTCGAGCTGGATTTGTCTTGAAAATATGCACAGTTCGCGTGCATGTACACACAGAAACGAAATATTTCCCCAGAGTATCACCATCTGCAAAAATCTTATTCAACGTTCCTATCTTTCTTCAGTATCAGTTAGTCATCTGTAGTCCCAGTCAGTTTAGTTCTGTTTTTCCAGACACCACTCCATACGCTCTCCACAAGAATGCGCCTATGTCCTCTAGCGCATCCCCCTTTATAAAAGGAGTAAAAAGGCAGAAAGACGCCTTTTTTCTCCTTTCTGTGGAGCGTGCATCAGCAGGGATGTCCTTCGATATGTCAGTCCACGGACCGTTTCTTCCTCACACGTGACTCCCGTATCAGAACACCCATTTGCGTCGACCTGAGGTCTCCGTACACAACTCCCTCTGAAACTTGCCGAATAGTTCCTCTTTTGGCGGAAAATTTCAAGTTTCCAGCCCGTGTGGACATGGCCGAGGTCAACAACTTCCCGTGTCACAGCTTTTGTTGTTAATTGCCTTCCTCTCATCTCTACTGTTTGTGCAGCGAGGACGCTTTTATTCATGGCACGAACGAGTAAATATCTCGCGGTATACTAATAACTAATATTTGCTATTTACTGCCAAGCAAGAGTGCGTGTCAACAGCGCGGCACAAAAACTGGGCATAAACAAAACGTAAAAGCACTTGTACGGGCTTCATCGCGTCCCTGCAGGCAACGCGCCAGACTAGCAAAATCGAAAGCGACAGAGTGGGTGGGAGCCGTTGTCGATCTTCATTTTCTGCTCCGCGAGCGCTTCCACTTTCCCCAATTGTATCAGCCGCGAATGAGTCTCCATCTTCGGAATTCCTCCTGTCGCTGTTTTCTCTTTGTGCGGCTTCCGTGGAGGAATGGTGCCGACTGGCTTATTTCTCTTCCAGCACTGGCTTCTTGCTGCTGTTTCCTCTCTTCAGAGTTGGCAGACACGAGTGGAAGAGAGAATGAGTGCGGATATTTCTCAACTTCCATTCCCAGCTCCTCAGAGATGGCTAACAAGCGGAACGGAGGCGACGTACTGAGACTCTGTGGCGGTTAGCCGCGGAAACTTTCGACTGAGAGTTGGTTTTTGCTTGGGTGCGCAGTAGTGATTAGAAGAGGCGCGTCGAATTCCCAAGTTCTGTTTATTTTTGTTTATTTTTTATTTTTCGCTTGAGCTCCTCGACGAGGGTCGCTGACTCTGGCGGCGGTTCGCACACGCGTAGGTGAACGACCGGGCGTGGAATTAAGCTGCTCAACCAGATCCGCATGTTTCGACGCCGTGGAGAAGTTTTATCATTGCTGTGGCACTCGGAACTGCACGCGACAGTGGATACAAAATTTACGCAGCTGAGGAAAGGTCACCGTACCTGCCGGCATATTAGCCATGGTTTCATTTCTTCTCAAGTTTCTCTTTACTTGACTCCTAGAATTCTGTTAGCTTTGCACGCATTTTTTTTCTTTTTTTTCCAACTATAAAAATTTCATTCGGAGTGCACTGATACATTAAAGGTGTCGACTTTAAAATGTGCTCCTCAAGGTGGCTGTGGCATTAAATGTGCATGAAGAGCGCGTGACTCTTATCGAGAGATGAGGTTCACGACATGGCTGATCTTTCCCCGCTACACTTCTCCGATCGGTTCCACGAAGGGCCACTTCCTGTTACGCAATAACCTTATCATATTATATTGATAAAGCTGCACTGCCCATTAGCACACTGCCAGCTTGTTCTTCCAGTTTTTATGATTAGATTCGCGAAGCGTTGCTCTCGGTCACCACCGGCAATAACTCCACTTCTTCACCAGGACTTGCCGACTCCGTGCTTAAAATCACTATAAGTGCAACATACTTCAACATTGATTTAGATAATCAAGAAAGGGACTTTCCTTTTGCAGAGCTATAAGAAATAGACCTTTTTAGAACGAACTCACACGGCGACTATAAAACACTGCTTCCGGTTATCCGGCCGAAGGCTCCTGTAACGGTTGACCTTTTCAACGTCTGAATACAGTTATCCGACTTTTGTTTACTAACCACCGGTTTGTAGTCACTGCTGCTTTTAGATTTTCTCCGCGAAAGTAGTGGCGGCCACCACACTCAATGAATTGGCGCTGTATATAGTTAACTGGAGAAAAATAAAGCAAAAATTGAGACAGGCTTTCTCTCATGCACAACTTGCGATGATAACACACATATGCGCAATGTTGATCAAGTGTTTAGAGGAATCCCGCAAGGTGGAGTAGATTTGTAATAAGTGTGTGTGTGGGGGGGGGGGGGTAATTACTCTCTTATTACACATATGTACACTTGTGAAAGCAGTTTGCTCGTCAAGAGCCTAAAGGTGAGAACTTTCTATGCACCAGTATTTACAATATTTTGCAGGAAAAGCACCGTGCCTGTAATGGTGCTGAAATCATGCAGCGTTGAGTGCTATAGACCAAAAATATCGGGAAATTCACTTGAGGGTCACCAGGCATGAATGTGTTGAGAGCTTCGCCAGCAGTAGAAAAGGTATATGAAACGAAAAAGGCCAAAAGCTTAAATTATTTCGAAGTGCTTTGAACATATTATAAAGCGATTGTCATTTAAGGGAGCTGATGATGACCCGAGGAATGGTTTTATAATGAGTTGACTTATTCCTGATGAGGTAAGCAAAGGTACGATGTAAGCAGATGCAGAAATCAAGAAGGAAGTTAAAACATTTAAGCATTTAAAACCAATCGAATGACTCATATGGCTCTTGTACAAGGTATAATGCTCATCTCATATAATACCATGAATCTACAGCCTTCTTCCCTTTCCGCAGTGCCTGCGAAAGTAGCCAGACTTCGCTGGTGGGTATGCGCTGAAGACTTGAGCATCGCGAAATAACCGCACCGACAAGGGCTATTATGGACTCTTTAGACGCATAACTATGCGGAACTCGCTAGAAACGAGACGGCAAGTTAGCTACACTGCGAAGCTATCCACCTGATGTAAAGTAGTGCTCCATCAGACAGGGCAACCTGGATATGATGTCCTGTTCGGCCTGTCCTGTCTGATCGAGAGCTACTATTCGTCATGATGCACCGACCCGCCCAAACAGCTACCCTTATCAAGTTCTACGACCAACCTGATCTGCTTAGCTGCTTCCGTCTTTGTGCCTATATATAACCGCTCCTCTCCATTACGCTCTCCCACAAATTGTTTCTCGTGCGCTGTATGCTTGCTGATTCTGCTTTGCTGTCTTGGTTGTCTGCGACAAATTCAAATGGCGCAAATACGCATCAGCCAAGGCGGCAGAGTGCTGAAAATGATTCGCAGTAGTAGGCGTGTTTTTCTGCCTACTCTTTTTCTTTCAGGCTTTGGTATCGTCAGGATGATTAATAACTCCATCGCTAAGACACCAGAAGGGAAATGATGCGAATGCTTGAAATTGCGGAAATGTGTTGTGCGGCTTAACTGGCTAGCCACTGCTTGAGACATACTGCGAGTCGCATGAACGAACAACAGTGAGGCACCAAGAAAAATGTGCTCAATCAACTATGGTGTCTGCTATTAGGACAGAGGAAATCCAGAGGCACTCATGGCCGCTCAGCGTAGAACATTTGCAGCCTGGAGTTGGTTATTTATGGAAGAAAGGAATACGCTGATGTTTATAATACAGTGCGCACAGGAGAAAAGAAAACGATAAATGTTATGAAAGAATGAAAGGCGCAGTAACTGTCTCAATTACGGTGGACACCTCAACCACCTCACCTCAACCACAGGGAGGGAACGAAATGAACCAAGATCTGAGGTGGGATACTTAACCCTAGCTTATTGGGATTTTATTAAAATTGGCGGTTACAAAACTTACTTTACGGCCACACCTGTGCGATGGCCTTGCTTCCCAGTGAGCGACATGAGTCAGCGTTGAAGTGAGTTTCTTGATATGCCACAGCCGAAGACTCCCTTCCCAGTGAGCGACATGAGTCAGCGTTGAAGTGAGTTTCTTGATATGCCACAGCCGAAGACTCCCGCGTTGTGCTAGACTCCAAAGACATTAACTACCAAGTAGCCCAGAGCCATAAGTCACGCTTACACCGACGAATGGGTGATGTGAAGACTGCGCCATCTATTATCATGTGGCAAAATGAGCGTCGATAGAGAATGCAGATATACTTTATTTGGTTGAAAACGTGCTGTTTTGGTGGAGGGTGGGGCCTTTAGCCCGCGACTGTAGTGGCTGCAGCGACTGCTCAAGTACTGCATAGGCACTACTCAGGCAATCGTGAGGCACTTCCAGACACAACCCAGGCACGGCCAAGGAGTTCCAGTAAGCCTTCAGGTATATGCTGTTACTTAGGGGGCGAGGCTTTTGGTTCTTTCTCGGCCAAGAGGAAGGCAAAAGTCTTGAACTACTTTTTCTCCTTTTTCTTGTCTTTTTAACTTCCGAGGAGCCAGTCGCTGTAGTAACACCCAGGCAACTTGACCTGCAACTGTCAGCGCGGAATTTATTTCGGGTGAGTGTATTCAGAAAAGCTATGGCGCCAACTCAGCGTGGGTCCCACGAAGAGGTCCTATTCCGAGGACCCAATATATATATAGAGCGCCCTTTATTTACACTCCTGTCAAATATTCGAAGACGGAACGCACGCCAAGGTACGCGTAGAATGCAATGAATGAGAAGAAAAATGGCCGGGCCTCCGGAAATATATTGATCTGCACGTCAAGCGAATGCAGGCGAAAGTAATATCCGGGACGATAAGCAAATAAACGGCGAACACGCGAGATATGGGTCCCCGCGCAACACTGGCAGATACTCTTTATGTCAAGGCCGAAGTGGAGGACTGACGTGTGCGGCGGAAAGCGCCCGCTGCCGAGCGTACCCCGATATAGCTCGGGAATTGAGTGCGAGAATTTCGGGACCGCGGTGTTGTGGACCGGGGTAGAAGTGCTTATCGACGGGCAGTTCCACGCGTGTAGATTCCTCCCCGAAGAAGAACTGCCGTCAGATACCTTCGATCGCGTAACGATTAAAACCGCGCGCTCGTAATAAGCAAACGAATAGAAGAATATCACGGAAAAAACTTTGCTGAAAGGTACTCCCTTTGCCGAAAGTAAGGCTGCCCGATTAGCTTCACAGGTTTATAGCGGAACAGTCATCGCACCATCAAACTATAACTCACTGTGAGGTAAGCAAAACCCCTTTCCTCACCTTCCAATAGCTCTTCGTTTTTAGGAAAGCCTTAGGCGCTCCGCTATGTGAGGGAGAAGCAAACCATGCAGCCTGCTTACTTTTAGGAGAGACTGTACATGCCTCATGACATACCCTTTCTGCAGTGGGTTCCCGCTAGGGAATTTTATACTTGGGCAATTGTAACCTTTATTTCTTGTGGCTGACTGAAATTACTGTTCTTGCTTATATTGAGCACATAATTGAGCGGCGCACGTCAGAATGCAGGGCAACATTTCTTCTTCCTGACATGGAAAATTATTTTTCCATATTCAAGGTAACTTCATAAAATCTTTGTGGAGGGGCGTAGCTAAGTGCGTAGTTTGCATGTTTGGAGTTGAGTGTGCAGTAAGCCGTACAGTATGCAGTGTCTGTGTCGCTTGTGTAAAGTTCTTTGTGCTTCGCGGAGCTGTGATCCTTGCTCGCTATAGTTAGCGATCTGATTTGGAATAGAATATAGCAGTTAAATAACTTCTCTCGTCACTGCATTTCTTGTAACGTTACGTAGGGTTCCGTTTACTGGGAGTGCCTGATGCTCAGTTGGTACTCTCCAAAGAGAAAAAGGCCAATATGCGAACAATGCAAACGGCGCTCAATACTGCTTAGAAGTGCTACCACAGACACGCATCTTACAAAAAGGACAAGCTAAATGCTATGGCGTAAAAGTGGTAGCAGATATCTCGGTAAATACACCTATATATATATATATATATATATATATATATATATATATATATATATATATATATATATATATATATATATATATATATATATATATATATATTATATATATATATATATATATATATATATATATATTATATATATATATATATATATATATATGTGTGTGTGTTGTATGTATGTATGTATGTATGTGTGTGTGTGTGTGTGTGTGTGTGTGTGTGTGTGTGTGTGTGTGTGTGTGTGTGTGTGTGTGTGTGTGTGTGTGTGTGTGTGTGTGTGTGTGTGTGTGTGTGTGTGTGTGTGTGTGTGTGTGTGTGTGTGTGTGTGTGTGTGTGTGGTGTGTGTGTGTGTGTGTGTGTGTGTGTGTGTGTGTGTGTGTGTGTGTGTGTGTGTGTGTGTGGTGTGTGTGTGTGTGTGTGTGTGTGTGTGTGTGTGTGTGTGTGTGTGTGTGTGTTGCCACGTAGTGGTGACGGCAGTCGAAGCAACGATGAAGACGGACAAAAGGGTCTTCTAAAAGAAAACTGTTTATTGGGCTGACTTGCACCCAAAATGGACTGAATCACTCGGCATATGAATGGCATATGGCATATGAATTGAGGGGCTCGTTCGACAAACATATGAAGGAAGTGAACAGTCACCGAAACCAAGGTGCATAGGAGAATGTTTCTGTTTTTTTTATTTGTAGTGCCAATCAATTGGTTTAAAGGAAATTACTTATAAAGCAGCAGAAAAAACAACCATGCATGCTGTGGGATCCGAACCCACGACCTCCGAATATCGCGTCCGGTGTTCTACCAACTGAGCTACGGCGAAGGCTGTCCAATCTGCTGCTCTCGTGGGTATTTATGTTTTTGCGTGTAAGCGAACCTTGCGAGTGTTCACCAGCGCCACCCTCGTCCATGGCGGTGGACGTAGCACGTCCTGCATACCGCGAGTGTGACGTAGAACTTCATCGAACGGCGAGGGCGGAAACTGTGCGAGAGCCCTCTTAAGCTACCTATGGCATCAAGACTGCCAGAACCGAGACCCCCGTTAAGCTATTAGCAGACAAGGCAAATGAAATGAGGGGCTCGTTTGACAAACATATTAAGGAAGCCAACAGTCACCAAAACCAAAGTGCATAGGGGAATGTTTCTTTTTTTTAATTTGTAGTGCCAGTCAATTGGTTTAAAGAAAATTACTTATAAATCAGCAGAAAAACAACCATGCCGCCTTTGGGATCCGAACCCACGACCTCCGAATATCGCGTCCGGTGCTCTACCAACTGAGCTACGGCGACGGCTGTCCAGTCTGTTGCTTTCGTGGGTATTTATGTTTTTGCGTGTAAGCGAACCTGTTTGCGAGGCGGTTCCTATTTTATTTGTGTGTTAACGTGCACGATGCTGCATATCTAGGCATTGGCGCAAATTTTTCACACAATCCGCAGAGCTTCAATGTCCTGGAAAGAGTGGAACGCATCCATCTGACTTACGAAAGCATTGCATTTCGCCATGATAATTTCTACTCTCCAGTTTGCGATATATGCGCTCCACAAGCGCGCAAGGCTGTCTGAGACACCCCTCGAGTGAGCCATGCATGCGGCAGTCACGAGTATGAAGGGTCAAAGCTATTTCCAGGTGTCTATCTTTCTCTTCCTATCGTCTCCGCTGACGCATGAAACGGCGATGAAATCTCGCATCTGCGTCATCCGAAGTGCTTGGAAAGGCAGCGACCTCCTGTAAATTTAGTACCGGCTTGAACAGAATCACAGAGGAGTGACGACAGTAGAAAAGCGTGACTGACTTCTGCCCATTGTTTCCGTTCCTGTCAAGGCCGCATCGGCACTTGCATAGAGGTATAGCCTCTCTGAACGCGTTATCAGTAACGGCTCAAAGCACAGCCTATTTCAACGCGTTCAATACGGACAACGTGTGGGACTTCTCATTGCTATCGTATTTGCCCTGGAAGTGTTTCGCACAAAACCGGGCATGGTTTTGTGCCGTCTTTCTTGAAAAGGTGTACGTAATTGTATGACACTATGAGCAGTCACTCGAAATTCCAGATGATTGACAAAAGCTGGAATCCTCAACATGACAAAAAATACAATGAGAGATTGAAGAAACTTTGCCGCTTGATAACACTAAACTGCAAGCGGAAAGCAGTATTGGGTTCTTTATTATTTATAGCCGTCTTGACTTCCTTTGACGAAAAAGCATTTTGCGGCTTTAGTTGGCTATTTCAAGTCCAAGCATTCGTCTCCCCGCACTTCCATTTTTTCCTTCGACTTAGTGTAACTCCTACCCAGTTATCCGCGACGCGCATGTCTAGAATACTCACTTTTTTTTTGTTAACACCGAATTCGGAAATTGGATTCGGGGTACTTTTGTCGCTTTTATTTTTTCGGTTGAAACCGAGAAGTCGAAGCCCTACTTAAAAACAAAATGATAATAGAAGTTGCTAATTCTTCAAGACTCTTAAGACAATATAAATTAAATAAAACAAACTAAATAAATAAATAAATAAAACAAAGTCCTGTGAACACCTCTCTTTTCTAAACGCATTTATTTTCTGTACGGCTCCTGGTACTTCATCCTTTCACTTGCGCTCCGCGCTGCCTTTCGGATAAATATGTCCAGCTTGTTTAACACCGTGGACTGTCTTTAGAAAAAGAATAGAATACCAGCGAAATTTTTACGAAATATCTTTTCTGAACTTCAGTATATCCTCCTCATAGTTGTGCACCTAGAAACCAAGCCACGATGCTGCGTCGGTGATATTTGAAGGCGCCTACGATTGCTAAGTTCGAAGCAACGCAGCGGTCATCTTTTGCATTAATTACTTTTTCTATTGGTTCCCCTTCCTGTTTGGTATTAGTCAGTAGTTCCTCCAATACCATGCCAGCCACATATATTCCTTCCTAGTCATCACTTCTGTCTATATAATTCAGAGGGCGCAATGCTGTAGACTGTGTGGCGAAAGAAAAATCAGGCAAGAATCAACGCAGACCTCTTCTCGAAGTTGCCGTACTTTAGGTTGAAGAAAGCGTCACTTGTAGCTGCTATGTGCCCCCTATTCTCCTATATAATGAGTGCCCCTACTGCAAGACAGACCTGCATCGTATGACACAAGACAGCGCTTCTATCGAGAGCGCTCGACAACGCGGCCCACATAACCGACCAAACGCGCGTCACATACGTGGCCAACACAACCCACAAAGTATACATGACACACATTGGCTCCATAGTCCACATAGCGCACAAGAAACAGCTTGTTCCTCATAACCAACGTAACTAACATGACGCACATGACCAACGACATCGGTACGACCTGCATGGCCTGCATGACCCAGAGCCATCTTGTTCTCATTCTCGATTAGCATCTATGAACGCGAACTTTTCCTTTTAAGGAATGTAGACATCTAACTTCAGTTCTTTTTTCTTCTCTGTTATGATGCTTATGGTATTAGTATATATGGATCACCCCTTTGTTTTGCTTCGGCTGCTCAATAACGACTAATTCAACGTCTTCACTCATGCTGTTTGGGTTTTTCTTTCTACAGCCGATCGAAGCCTGTCACGTCAAACGAAGATGTAAATCACAGGAGGCATAAAAAAATTGCAATGTAATCTCTAATACACCGTTTCTTCTCAATACGGCTCTTTCGTTAGCCTTGCTTAAGCTAAGGTGTGAATTTTAATACTGTATCAAAGATTACGTTGCAGTTTTTTCATGCCTCACGTTACTAATTACACCCACTTTGAGGTCACAGCCTTCGTTTGGTGGTTGAAACTCAAACCGGAATGGCAAAACAGAAGAAATTCAGTTAAAAAGTGCATTACTACAGGGTGTTCCATAAAAGTGTCTAAAACATCATTGCATTGAAGATAACATGGAAGAAAACATTTTGTGTCGGTACTCCTTTAAGACCTGTCGCACCGACGACAACATCGGCGACGTTGTAAGCCATAGAGATATCTCATTACCAGGATGTGGCTCCGAACAACTGTGGAAGAATGCGCTGCAAAACACCTTACCAAAGCTGTACATAAATGTGTGCAGATCTTTACTGGTAATGGGAGTGCCACGCAGATAGAGGCAGAGAAAACGTTTTGACGACGGAGCGCTAAGCGTTCAGGTATCCTGCGCCAAAGTCACCAAGGCCTGCTGATTCGTCAGCTGATCTGAAGCTCAGTACAATAACAGAACGCACAAACTGTTCTTAGAGGAACATCTCAGAAATGCTGGGAGAGTTGCAAGTTCTGAAAGTTACGATTCATGCATGGAGTAAGGGTACAATTTGTAGGGCGTTTGTGGGCTTTTCAGGGCGACAACAAAATTCATTTGAAAAAATAGTGGCGAATACTATCCACTGGAAGCATCAAATTAAACGCGGACTATTTACGTTTAAAAGGACTATTCAACGCTAACATTGAAACGACAAAATCTTATCTGAAGGAGACTGCATGATTACGATAGCAGTACTGTTTCACTTTCAAGGCATGACGACTTCTCCTTGGAAGTTTTGACAGACACTGCTTTTATCGATGCGTTTGCAACAGAAGCCCCATTGTGTGGACCCGCTGGTGTCTGCGTATGCAACATCGTGTATACGGTACAGCCAGCTGCCACCGTTGGTAGGTGCAAAGTGAAGATAGTCTAACCACAATAGAGATAATGTAACGCTTTCCAACGGGTCTTTAAATATTTGCGAAAAGCATTAGCATCGATCACCCCAGTGATTGCGGCTAATGTTTGCAGACTGAACAAAGGAAAAGTTCCGCAGCGCTAAAAAAAGTCCAGCACAGACAAGACAAGGACAGGAAGGGCGCTGAACTCCAACGTGTCCTCCATCTCCTTGTCCGGTCCTTGTCTTCAGTGTCCTCGTCTTTTTTTAGCAGTGTGGAACTTTTCCTTTATTCAGTATGCACCAACTTGCCCAGCAATATCTTTTACTTGACAATGTTTGCAGGCCCCGCCAAAAAGCCCTCCCTGGGCGCCGCCATATTGCTCGCAAAACTGCCAAGTTCCTTCTGGCACGAGCACGAAAGAAGAGGTTGCGCAGCTCTCTGCACCCGTTAGCTTTACCGAACCTTCTAAAGAGCAGCTGTTTTTACATTCTGCGGACACGATGGAAAGGTCTCTAGAGCTTTACAAGTCGCACACGTTAACGCGCCGATTAGAATAACCTTTCGAGTCCTGTGCGACGCGCGGAAGATAACATTTTAAGGACACTTCAGAAATGAAGCATATTAACATGATAAAAACGAAAACAGAACTGCACATCTCCCTTTGACGTCAACCGCCTGAATCGGCGGTCTGTAGAGAAGATTGATGAAGCCGGCCGCCTCTGTGCCGATAGACATTGAACGCTCTCCGTCCAACATCTTCGGCATACGCCAATCCCCTCCCAGAGAGCTTTCCACTAAAAAGTAACAGACAGGAAACAAAGTGCCGCGAAGAAGGGTGGAATGAACTCGGAGCATCTGCAGGCTGTCTTGCATTATGAAAGCGTGAGGCCTCGGGATTTGCGGCTTCTGCGATGCACGCCCGTGATACGTGCGTCATGCATTGGAAAGGACGAAACGGGAAGAAAAGATGTGAGGAGCGACGTCCAGCGGCCGTCGACCGATGGATCGAATAGTCACGCCTTTGTGTGCGCAGTATAGCATATCGGCTATATTCAGTGTCTCAGTGTAAAGTGGTCTGGATTCAATTTAACACGTTCAACAAGCGGCGTGCAGCAATGGTCTAGTGGGCTAAACCAGTGTCCAACAGAAGCGGTCTGTTCATGCCGCCACTGGTCCGAAACCCGGTCGAGGCTCTATGATTTTTTTTCCTGCTCACGGTTTCTGAGACGCTTCAGAGAACGACGGCCGAAAATTTTTCCCTACATGGGATTTTAATTGTGAAGAATTAATTACGAACTGCTGTGCTCAGGGCTCCAGTATGTAAGGAAATGAATCATGTAAGGTGGGTGCCGTAGAGTAACTTTACTCGTGGATCTACCAGAGCTCTACTGCACTCGCGGAGGAAGGACATGCCGATGGCGGCGACTGCAACGATATTCTTCCGTAGTAATCAAGTTTACTCCAGGAGGCGAAATGTAATCTTTGAACACAATTCGCATCTGCTTGCCATTTAGCTTTAATCTGTGGTAATACCTTTTTGTACCGCCATTCCGGAGCTTCCGCATTCAACTTGTAATTCAACAACATGGCTGGATGGGCTACTTGCCGAGAAATGATGCTCATCTTATCAGAAAAAACAATCATTAGGGAACGAAAGGCGACGAAAGTTAGGAGATTCTGTTAACAAGTATTGAATAGTCTAAGTAACGTCCCGAGGCGAATTTCTGTCCGCAAAAACGCGAATGTAATGAAAGCGCACAAACACGCACTTGCCACGTCGGTTACACTGTTGGCTACAAAATTTAAGCTGATTGTCTTTTTTGATGAGCAATGCGCTGGTGAGTTAAAAAGCTTAACCGAACCACCGTCGGCGAGATGGCGTAAATATGTACGCTAATGGTGAGATGGCAGAGGGAATGGCACACGGCGCGATGTGTGCCTCGACTGCACCCGTTCTTAAGTGGTTGTTTGTGCCCGTTGCAAACACTACACGGCATTCATTCACTTCATTCGCATTCTGAAATTCGGAGTCAGCGGAGGAAGAAGAACAGATTATAGATCAATTTTCACGCAATAAAGGAACATGTTGAGCTTTCACAAACCACTGTAGACAGAGGTTGGTCAGATGGCTCTTGATAATCACGAAGTGAAGACGGAAGGGAAAACCTCAGAGTGCTTGCCAACGTTTCGACAAGAAGACTTCTCTTCGTCTGGGCAGATAAAGACAAGTCCTCTTGTCGAAACGTTGGCAAGCACCCTGAGGTTTTCCCTTCCTTGTTCATTTTGTGATCTGCAAACCACGTAGTAGATGGGGGTTCTAGATTATTTTCAAGCAGCTGGGATCCTTAAGCCTACACAAAAATATTAATACTTGCTGCTCTTTCGTTTAGGATGCTGCCATTGAAACTGTGTTCTAATCTGCAGCCCGGCTCTGAGCGTTAGGACACCATAGCCATTGGCCTCACCATGGCAAATGCGGGATCAAATAGTTCTCCGGCTACTGGGAGCGGTAAATCCGGGATACCGAATCGATTTATATGCATTATCGCACGCCCATCATAAGGTCTGATATTAAGTAATTGCTGAAGTACTGACTTTAGAAGGCCTACTTTGGCGCCATTAATATAATCATTGAAGGCTGCTAAATGAGAAAGTAAGAATTTACGTGGTTAAATGTCACTGTTTTTAGAGGACATTTATGTCAGTGTGTAAAAATTATAGCACACTACAGCCAGTGGGTGCAAAGCTAATGTCACGTACGGAGGCAGTTGGCGTCAGCTGAATCACGTGCAAGATATTGCATGATCAGTGCTTAATTTTAAAACAAAGGTCTCTTAAGAGATTGCATGTGTACTGAGGACTTGGGAACGTCTAGCATCAAGGCATACGCCTTACCTCAGGCGTCTGCCCAACTTAACTGCCTCCTTTCTTTTGATTGAGCATTAAAGCTTCATTTGTACCACATGTAACCATGGAAATTGTCAGGTCCATATTAAGTAGGCGAAGGTAGTATAAGCGTTCAGTATTACGGAACAGGCCCCGAACGAAGACAGGCGCGCCCAAAGGTTAGTATTGGGATGCACAGCCGGTGCGGCAGGAGGCAGTGCATCACAGCAGTGTACTCTTCTTGTATTTTCGAGCCCGCATTCATTTCGCCACAGTAATTTGAGACTGCCTTAAATATGTCTAACACGCGCCAAACTAGTATTTTCTCGCAATCGCAAGAAAATGTGTGAGATAATTGATGTCTCCTGACTCGTTCCATACCGACGAGGAGACGGGCGATAGAAGGGGGGGGGGGGGGGGGGGGTTAATCTCTGGTAAAGCGTTTATTGCATTCCTTTGGATTGGAAGAGCACAGTATGCCTTTCGCGATGGCTCTCCGGGGAATAATTACTTTCCACGTCAAAGGCTGCTGCCCTGAAACGGGCGCTCCCCATTTACCGTTGCTCCCAGAAGCCTCAATAGCTGCCAACCTCAAGGGTACCAAAGCAAAAGCAGCCGCTTCCTCCGATTTCCGAGAGCGAGGCACGGGACAGTCTCGCATTGTCCTTAGCCCACACCACGAGTGCTGCTGTTTATCTCTCTCTGCAGGTGTCGTTATCTACACATCTCGGAACAGAGTGTTTGCATATGAGGCCATGATAAAAGCCCACCGCACTCGCTTTCCTGGCGTCCGATGAGCATTATATGTTATTCTCGGCAACCGCGTGTATAGCATCCGCCCTATATAGGACGGCTCTGTTTATCTCATCTATAGGTGTCAACCTTATCTCTGAATCTCCGAGCGCTCTACTAACACCTATGATTGTGACAAAAAAAAAACACTGCCCCCGCTTTCTGAGGCATAGCTGGCAACTACAGAGCAACCAGGTATTTACCTTCTGGCCGCACGCTTTTCTTCCAAGTCTGAACGAAGGCGGCACAAGCCTGCCTTCGTCACCACGTGGCCTAATATAACTCCCTCGTGGAACAACAAAAACACCCGGCCTGCGCGCCAGACTTGACGACTCAAGGTTTTCTGGCTTAAGTGTGTGTTTGCATGACTGTGTACACATTAACTCGGTAGTCCCTGGAACGCCGAGGTCAACCGCGGGGTAAATAAGAACCGGACCGTTTTGCTTGGCATTTCTGCTATTTACTGTTTATCTATTGGGGTACGTGAAGCGGTTGAAGGTAGAGGTCAAGCGAAATTGGTTTATCTAGCGCCGGGGAAATACTTTTTTTTGTTTACTGCGTCATTTTTTCTTTTCACTTTTCGGAGTTATTTGTCAGGCAACCATATTTTTCTACGGAGTCTTTTACGTTGCTGTCGAGGCTAGTCACATCTGGCCGGCACGAACTGAGTTAGAGCGTGACGACACAACTAATCCTACTTTCGTTGAAGAAGCAGTCTGTGGTCCAAAAGAAATGCCAGCTATGGTGGGCTTGCTTCAGCATAAGTTATGGCTATTTGATCAGCAGTACGTTTTAGCCCCATGTCCACAAGTCTTCACTAATTGAGAAAGACTGGCGCGAGGTACAGTGCAAAAGAACTAAATACAAAAATAAACAGTCACTCTAGCGACCAATTTGTTCGAGTAACAGATTTCGATCATTTTTGTTACCCGAAGAACGTGTTTGGCAAATAATTCATTACTTTTTAAAACAACAGCCACCGCGAAAGCGTGTAGTATAGTCGGCAAAGAGTAGCAGAGACGTTTATGTTGCCTTTCACTCGAAAATTAGGTTTGATTCCCAATTTCGAAATATTCCAAAAACTTCGGCCTTTTTTCTGCTTACTGGACAGAGCAGTCAAGCATCATAGCGATGATTGTTTACCTCTCAGTGTTAGGTGTCATATGTACTCCGGCGGAAACCAATTGGTGCCTGGGCCGACTTTATTAGACCTGCGACTCCCGGTCGCTTTAACATGCAACGTGTTAATGAAAAAGACGAATGAAGTTTTGAGATTCGGTGACTTACTTAGTTGCCTCAAAGCGGAGCTAGTTGCGTCGGTCTACTGAGCTCAACCCCAGCAGTGGCGTCGCGACTTACAAGGGCTGCAGATAAATGAGACTGCTTGAACGTAACGAGGACAATGCCAGACGCAGGTTAATATTCAGGCAACGGCGCAGGCACCCACAGACAGGCACAAGCATGCACGGGTACATGTTTCCAGCTTTTTTTTGTGCACTTTTTTTTAATGTACAGCGATGAACGTGGTAGCCCGTCAAAATGAGGCACCTGCAAGGGCACGAGTGATACGGAATAGAACTCTTATCTGAATTCTGACTCATTCTTTTTTGTCATTTCTATGCGAACTTGAAGCGGCATGGCATTTTCCACGCGTGAGGAAGAAAACGTCGCGAACAGATTAGTGCTAATTATTTTTCTGGCCTAGTAAAGTTGGCAGTATGTTCACTGCTCTTATTGTTGTAGGTTTAACGTCTACAACCAGGCTCATTTTAGACCCTTTTGCAGCCCACGACCTGCAGTAAATACCATCACACAATCAATATGGAACGTAAAGTAGTACGATGAAATTAGAAATCAAGAAAGAGTGGCAGCATCCATGCGACAACAACGACAGAAAACTCTCTCTTTGAGATACAGCATGGCCAAATATGCAAAAAAAAAGAATTTTCTTTTCGCTGGGCAGATGCAGCTCAAGCGCGACGGCTAAAGAACACGCCTTATCACAAGCAATGCTGTCGCAGCGGCAGCAGTTAACGTCGTTACAGAAGTTTTTTTCCGCTCACATTATCGCAGCGGAAAAGTCTCTTGTTGAACAAAACCACCTACAACCACGTTGATATTCTAGATGTCATTAACGTGCTAGTTTAATCATGCACAAACGCAAATTAATGTAGACCACCTCACGGTCCTAGAGTTTCGAGGCCTTCTGTAATAAGTTTAATTTTTTTGTATCTCTGGTGGCCTTTTCTTCATGGCACTGGTCCTATCAGCTGCTATAGGTGCAAGTTATAAATTATTTTTTCGTTTCGCTGTACCAATGTGCAGCGTGTGCTTGCTTGTTTGTTTTTTGTCGAAATTGCGGAGAAGTTGTGGAGAACATGGTCACATGAGGTACTCATAATTACGTACGCATGGAGGACAGGAGTTAGAGCTACTATACCATAACCTGGTTAGGAGGCTTTGAATGCGCCCGGTGGAAGTTGTTCTGTGACGTCGGCTGACGCACTGCCAGCTCCCCTGGAAACGCCAGCTGCTCTGAAAAAAACAATAAGATTGCTGGGTATGAGCGTCATGGTATTTATCAGGAAGCTCCGGAAAATAATAAAATTAGTCAAAATAATATGTGTCAGAAAATGTAATAAACTTCTGTGATGGAAGCATTTAAGGAATATACTTGTTATAGTATGTCGTCCTCACTACCCACGTACATTATAGTGGACGCGTGTATTTTACATCATTTATAAAAACGCATCATTTCTGCACGTAGTAAGCTCTTCAAAAACCGTGCAACAATAGGCGCCCTCTGGGCAGTCTTCCAAGTTGCCTGCTTTATCTAAATCATCTTTCAACTCCCTCCTGCCAAATATCTTCTACGTTTTTTGTCCTTCACAATGTGAATATTTGTAAGGTTTGTTTCAGTGCTATTTCTACTCGTCGTGTATTTAACTAAATATAGTTCATAAAACGTTGTCGAATGTTTCTAAATACAGAGAGACGCGTTGCAGAAAGCGTGGAAAGAACTCACAAACGAAGAGCTGTTGGAACTACGGCTGCAATTTTTTTTCTACACATTTACGTGACACAGAAATTTAAGAAATGTATTTGTATAGCGCTTGACAAGCCGGCCCTTTGATCAGATTTGACGAAGATACAGTTATTATAAAGAAGGCATAACAGCATTCGATGTTTTAAACACTGTATTCAGCAATATTTAAAACTACTTGTCTGATAGTGCGGCGTTAATATTGAAAGACATCTACAGCCTGGTCGGCGAGTAAAAATTGTAAACTCGAGCGGAAATGCTTTTTATACGAGCGCAAAACTGCGCAGCAGGCTAGTTACGCAAGCATCGTGAAACCCCAAACACGCACGTAGTGTTTATTATACCGACGGTCTTAGGCCAGCGTCATTTGTTATTATAACCCACATCCATATATTTATTTTTATTATTCATTTTATTTTCTTGCTTTTAGCGAGGTGTGTGCAGTTCACGTTGCGCGGCTACCCGGTTCGGAAACCAACTCACGTAACCACAGCGTATTTTGTTGCGACCAAAACTCTGGCTTGGACCGCGGCCGGTTTCTTTTCTCGGACCCCGGGTTCGAGGCGACGCGGGAACTATAAACAGGGAAAGAAGAAAGAAGGAATTCCTCAGACGACGCCCACGCACTCCACATCACCACCTTCACTCCTCAATGCGTGGAGGATGCGGTTCTTCTAATCCGGCCAAGTTTAGCTAGCGCCTAGCGTCCTCGGGATTAGGCTTACTACGTATTCTGATTCTACCCTGCCTATGACGCGGTCTTTCTGGATGCTTTTGGGAAGTACCCAACACTGTCACTTCTCCGTGTATCTTGGCATCGACCGAACTGCAAATAAACAAGGTAACTCGAGGGCCAAGTAACAAGTTAAAAATGTAGGAAGCTCTGGATTTGTAGCAGCGGGTGACGTTAAGTGCTTCTCGGTAGTATGTATTACATTAAAAATAGATCAAAACGAAAAATTCAACGCGGGAGCGCAAAGAAACGCTAACCGCATGCTCTTCCTGTCTGTGTACGAACATAAATGCGGAATGATACAAATCCAACTGGGAGTCGCCAGCGGTGATTGTTGTTGGCCTCTGGTGGAGGAGCACATACCGCGGCAGTGTGGGATTGTTGACTGTGTTGGTACTGCTTCTCAGCGCTCTTTCTAAAATTATTTACAGCAGGAAGTACTTTGGAGAAATTATCAAACAACGTTTTGATGATTTACTTACTCAAATTGCTGGAATTCTGTGCTCTTATCTAAGACCCAAACCTTCTGATGCGCCGTGCAGAAATACTGAGCGCCTCGTTGACAATTTAGGAACTTATTTGCCTCTTGTGACTTCTACCCAGTTCGCGTGTTTTCTTGACGGCCAGATTATTAGTTTCGACGACAAAAGGGGAAAGCATAACTCGAATAATTTATCAAGATTGCTCCTGAAGGCAACAACGCATTTGTAAGCAGTGCTGTGATCAACACAAAACCGTTCATGTTTCCTAGAGCACGCAGTCAAGCAAACGAGCCATTCCTTGGCAGGCTATACGGGACTTCGTTTCCCCATCTGAGAAAAGATATGTAGAGTGAAATAATGTTCATCTCCTCTTGGTGCGGGGAATGAATAGTCTGCAGTGTTTGTATGAGCTGCTCTTTTCTTCGTTTAAACAGCTGATCGTATCTGTGAAGCACAGAAAACTCTTCGCGTAGCTAGTTATTCTTGTTCACAAGCCGAAAACAAACTCACAGAAGAGGGAGATAGATGCACATACTGCGAGCGCTGTTGCTATCAATATTTTTCTTAGAACAATGAAATATATAGGCTTATGACCGAGCAAAAAATCCCGTTGTAAAATAAACTTTCTGCGCGTGCAAAGGGAGGAACTTTGCCTTCCACGAGCCACAAAACACTCTCATTGACCTCCTTCCCATTTCTGTCGCCTACAACCTAAAAAATTATAAATAAAACAGCTCATTCGAAGCTAACAGCTATCGATGTGTGTATACGCCGCTCTGCCTCTTGTCTGTGCCTTTAGCACTGCATGAACGCGGATACTAGCCGCAGCAGTTACATGCTGGCTGTGAAGTTCGGCAGCTCAGCTGAAGTTTGTTGAATCCGCCCTTTAGCTGTGCAATGTCAGCAAACTTGGTACAGCTCCGAGAAGTCGAAATTATTCCGCCGACTTCGACTACGTTGTCCCCAAGAGCGCATGTGTGGCTTAGCGACAATTCTCACCTACCACTTCAACTCGTCTCTGCCTCCATGGCTCTGCAATCAGTTAATGCCCCGGGAATATTATAACATCCTTCCTGGCTCTGCAATCAGTTAATTCCCCGGGAATATTATAACATCCTTCTCTCCCTTAATATCACCTACAAAACGAGCAACACACAACACCACAGCTCCCCCATTTTTACAGACTGCCAAGCCGACTGCAGAGCTTATACGAGCGGTAGTGTCCCGCGCACGGCTCTCCGCGTTCTGGGCTTCCATTTCCAACATGATCACGTCAGCATGTCCTGAGTCCCAGGACATGCTGGTAGGGCCCAGGACACGCTGGTCTCGGTGGCAGTATTAGCGCCGACGCCCTAGCTTGAGAATATACCTACCTGAGCGGGGCACATCGACTCTACTCTCTACCCCTTTCAACCCATTTTACACCCGCCAGGGGACCCTCCTCCTAAATCGGCCTCTCTTCCCCCCGCTCCCCACTAAATAAGCAACTTTCCCCGCCTGGCTGTGGACCCGCCGCGGTGGCTCAGTGGTTAGAGCACTCGGCTACTGAGCCAGAGTACACGGGTTCGAACCCGACCGTGGCGGCCGCGTTTCGGTGGAGGCAAAACGCAAAAGGCGCCCGTGTGCTCTGCGATGTCAGTGCACGTTAAAGATCCCCAAGTGGTCGGAATTGCTCCAACCACCTGGGAAATGGCACAGTTGCTGCGCCATTTCTTTTCCTCCAAAATCACTCATTAATTCCTCGGCAGACTCCTACCTTGTAAGACGCATCCAGACACTCTCCTTCTCCAACCTCCACCCCCTACACCGCATTCACCCAACACTATACGCAGATACTTGTCCCTGGTGTGCTGATATTCTTAAATTCGCAGCCATTACAAGGACATAATCAGCTAGACTCCGCCACATAAAGCCGCCTAAAGCGGCACTGGAGCACTGGGAGGTGACGCTGGCTAGCGGCACTCTGGTAGACGAGGAGGCGTTACTCGCCATCCCCAAAGCCTCGGTGAAAGCTACTGGAGCCCTGAACCGAGGACACCACCCACAATCCGCTCCGGTCTCCTTTTTCACAATAAAATTTTATTCTCTGTCTCTTTCCCTTAATGTATTCAACTTTGTGGCTAAACTTATTCTTACCTGCGCTAATTCTCACATCATCTTAGCAAAAAGTTCTCATGCCTCGTGCGGCTTTCCCTCTTCTCCCGTTTAGACATGAGCTTCGATGTACCGTTTCTCTCATAAGCTCTATCGTTTTCTCTCCCACAGTTTCTCTCACAAAAAGGTGATGCATTTCCGTTCCGACGAGGCCGTCTTCCGACCAAGTGCTCCACCGCTGTCCGCCCCGAAGCAGATCCGAACCGGTCCGCAGCACGCGCGCAGCGATCACAATTCAACGCGCCAACGCTTGCGTGACGAACCCGTTCGGAACACAATCGACCCCACAGGCGTCGCGTACGCGCATTCAGAGAGCGCGCGAGTTAGACACGAGGTCGAGAGTGCGGCCGTAACAAAGGCGACCCAATTGTGCCACAAAACCGCGTCGTCCGCTTCGAATGCCCTGGAGGCGCGTCACGCGGGACCAACGCAAAAATAAAAGGCAGCCGAGGAGGAGAGGGAACAACGTGTACGAATATGCTTAGCCAGGCCCCAGCTCTTTCACCGTTCGGATGCACCGTGTCTGGTGGCGTCGCACGCTGTCAACGGAAAGGGGAAAGAGCTGGCAACCCTGACCGATATTTGCGCCTCAAGCGCCATCTGTACATACTGTCTACCCACGCCTTCGGTGCCGTGGGGCCGCGTCTGTCACTCGCACAGCTGTCGACTGTGCCTGCTCGACCGCCTCGGCGTGCGCTGTAAGCGGGTTGAAAAAACAGTGACATCGATTTGCGAATTTGGCGCGCTCGGTTGAACTAAACCGCTGGCGATAACTAGATCTACACGCTTTAGCAGTGCAGCTTCTTTGAACGCTCCGTTGCCTAGGCATGAACATGTCGATAAAGGTTATGAATTGGCAGCATTTCATTGTTAAAGCCCGGTACTTCGCAGAAATTTAGAAGACAAGTAGATTCGTCTTGAAAACAGTTACTATAAGATTAAATTAGCAAACAAGGTACGGTAGGGTATTGTATTGTATGGAATGGTATGGTATGGTATGGTATGGTATGGTATGGTATGGTATGGTATGGTATGGTATGGTATGGTATGGTGTGGTATGGTATGGTATGGTGTAGTATGGTATGGTATGGAATCGTGTGGTACTGTATATACGAAATAATACGACATGAAATATGGCATTGTATGGTTTAGTATGGAAGGAAATGGAATAGTATGGTATGGAATGGTATGGTATGGTACGGTATGGTATGGAATCGTGTGGTACTGTATATACGAAATAATACGACATGAAATATGGCATGGTATGCTTTAGTATGGAAGGATATGGAATAGTATAGTATGGTATGGTATGGTATGGTATGGTATGGTGTGGTATGGTATGGTATTGTGATACTAAATATTACAGCATGATATACGGTATGGTATGTCATGGTACGGTATGTGGGGTGTAAAGTCCCAAACCGGCTCAGGCTATGAGGGACGCCATAGTGGAGGACTTTGGGAAATTTTGACCACCTGGGGTTCTTTAACGCACACTGACATCGCACAATGCATAGGCCTCTAGAATTTCACTTCCATCGAAATGCGACCGCCGTTGACGGGATCAAACGCGCGTCTTTCGGGTCAGCAGCCAAGCACCATAACCACTCAGCTACAGCGGCGGCTGGTATGGTATGAGAATGTGATGCCTAACGTATCGAAACTGCCCATGGGCAATGATCCTCCAAGCTTCACTGACATCACGGAGTACACAGGCGTTTTTCCGTTTTAACTTCATTCAAATGCGGCCGTTGCCGACGGGATTCGGTCCCGAGAAATTGGGCTCAACCGCAATATTTACGATTAACTCTGAAGAAAGAGCTGCACACATGTGTTCGTGCAAAATAAAAAAAGAAAGCAGTATTAAAACTCTCCCCATTTCGTGATGCAGTAGAACGGGTTTTGAATGTTGAGATCGTCTTGCAACTTTTTTTTTCGGTGCAAAATATTTCAGCGCGCATTTGGCCTCCCTTCCGGCTGACGCTGTTGACTTGTTTTCGTGAATATGTCGGGAAAAGGAAAGCTTGTATATATACGTTGTTTGTTTTAGCCTTCTATAATTAATTAGCTGCGTTGTTTACCCCCCGCCCCCCTCGCGCGATAGCAGCCATTCCTTGATTTCTTTCATGACGAACACGGCAGAGTCCTTACTCTGGCTGCCACTTATCAAGGACTCTTAATCGTCCCTTCGCTGCCCGTGCTGCAAAGTTTCTAGCAGTCAAATTAGTCCCAACGATGAAAACTCCCAATAGAGTTCGAAATCAGTCGCACGCGATTAAAAACTGCATGTGCTGTGCATACACTTTTGTCAGATAACAACCCTCTTCCTTCCACCTTTCTTTATATCCCCAAAAAGCATACACGAAGCGAATATAACTATAGTTTTGACATTCCGGCCATTCACAATTTATACAACAGGCGACTCTTCGCATATACTGGCAAAAAATTATGAGACACTCTCCCAGCAGCAGTAAAAAGAAGCCACATTTTTTCTCGCTTACTCAAGGACATCATTAACAAAAATAGCTTTTTTGTGTGTTACCGAAACGGTGTACTATGCTGCAACTATACTTTTTGTTGTACTAGAACCTTGTTAAGACATCTGCTCCTCTTTACGCGCCATTTATGTAGTATATTATTGTTTCTAAACATTGTCCAATGTTGTTATTTCATTTCTTTCATTGGTCGCATATCACGTTATGTATACATCAATTGATGGCTATTTTTGTGGAACCAGGCTTTATACTTTTTAAGGTGCACACATTTTACGACTATGTGTTATTGGAGCCCGGGTACGCTATTTTGTGCACTTACTGCATGGGCCCACACTAGCAACTTGCTACTGACAAAGATACTTTTGTCACCGACTTTTGCATACATATTCGAAAGTAAATAGGTTGAATCGAATTCAATTTAAATTCTTATTTCCAGAAGGGCATTCCTTCTGTGCGTTCCAAGAATGCATTATTACGCTTTAAGTAATGACCTAAAGTGATTTCATCGGCATTATTTGGTACATCGTTGAAATAAATGCTTACGTTGTGAAAATTAAAAGAACTGCTGGCCACTAATTAGAATCCAATTATTTGTGGTTTATCACGCTTTCCCTTCATATATCAAAACACCTCTATCAGTAATACTGGAACGCTTTAGAGGCGCGGACTAACGCAAAGACGTCTGATAAAATGCCGTGACAGTTATATCAATCAGGCCTTTCAACAACAAATTATTTACATCTCTGCCTGTGCAATGAACCTACTACTCGGTGTGAAATAAATGCATGTACTTTCATATCGCTCATGTACCAGCGACGGTTTTAACCATTCTCGAAGAACGCCTTTGCTCGACCTCCTTAAATTTATTTTGTCTCATAAAGCGTTGGGCGGCTCCACAAAAAGGTCGGAAGGCGACTTAGAAAGAAAAATGTTGCTGTTGGTGATTATTTTGTCGTTAACAATCAAGAGTGAAAAAAGTATATTTATAAGGAAATGACCAATTTTACTGTGCAAAAAAAAATGAATGTCTAATTAACAACAAAAGCGCGTCATTCAATTAATGCATGTGTTTACGCTCTCCTGACAATGCGCACAGTCCGGAAAGTGTAGGTTCCGGGTGCAAAAATCGTGTGTAACGAAATAAAGAACATATAAACAGTACAATGATAGTGCTAATGAGAGCGCAAAAAGGAAGCGTTCAGTAATCATTGAGTACTCTTGTACTCAAGGACATTTCGCGTCTTGGTTTACTCCCTGAAAAACAAAAAGGGGGGAAGGGGGGGGGGGGGGGGGGACCTCCAAGCAGCTTATGTACGCGTTTTCAAACTCTTCTTGGTACATCACTCGACCTTTGTAGAAAAAAAGTGTTGTCAGTAGCCGTGTGAAGCTACAGGGGTTCGTCACCTGCTGTGAAGGTCTGCCAGGAAACAATGTCGTTTGGATGTGCAGTATGTGCCTGCGTATGGCAAGCGATACTTTTGCGCAGTACTCTGAATGTGTCCGAAATGCATGCATGCATCACATAAATATGCGTGTGACACATCTTATTAAAAAAAGACATTCCATTTTAAAATATGCGCGTGCCGGCAGCATCCTATTATAGACGTGGCATAATGTGTTTTACCTTCCCCATCTTTTTAAGACAAAACTTGTGTCCGAAAGTGTTTGCTCCGTTATTGTTGTGCATTATTTTTGGTTAAACCTGTTTTGCCGGTTTCTGGAAATTAACAATTTAGCCAACCCCCTGACGTACTCGGCACTAAAGGGCAAGTCAGGGGTCTTATCGAAGACACTTTAACTAACGCAATACGCTCACATTTGCTGCTTATGGCTGCTACGAGCGTCAAACTTTGAGCGACACGGACCTTGTCTCGCGTTTGTGATGTCAGAAAGTGTGCCTTGATTTTTTTTAAAGTAGTTTTTCATCTGCCTCCTCCCATCATCATCGTCCCCCATCGTGACCTTCTTTTATCTCCTCTTCCCGTCCCCCAGAGCAGAGTAGCAGGCCAGATATTTATTTTTCAGGCCAACCTCTCTGCCTTTTCCTATCAATAAACCCTCTCTCTCTCTCTTCACCTGCATAGCAGCAGCGGAATTTCTCCATAGTCGAAAAGTCGCCTTCTCGGGTAGGACCTTATCTGGCTTAGAAGTTCGCTTTAATGAATAATTCTTTTTAAAAAATTAAATATTCCATGTGTTTCGTGTAACTAGCGCATGCTGTTAATTAGGACATAAAAACTAAACCACGCCGAATTCAAATATCAGCGCATAGCAGAAAAAGAGAGAACACTTTCATAAAAGAACAAAAAAAATGGATTTATATTGTCTTTGGCGACCTGTTAATACAAAAGCACAGCGCTTGGTGCAATTTACCGAGCACTGCGGGCCAGCAGAAGCTAACAGCCGGGCAGTGTAAGAGACAACCGGTAGTTCCACAAGGCTCTTGCGCAGTTCCTGATGGGCGGTTTGGGGCTGCTGGCACATTTCCACACCATGCGGTAGAGTGTCGGTGGGCGTGTGCAAAAGTTTCGTGTTTGAGAGGCGTCAGTGGGCTAACGGGCATGTCGATTTTCAGGCGAGGGGAAGGTTCCTGTTTCTAGCTGGCGATACAATACATTACGCTCTCGGGTGTGCGGTGAGTTGTCGAGTACATGCGGCGGTTTCTCACGGCCCCCAGGTAAATACTCTGAGTATGAGAAATGCACAATAAAAATCTGCGCTGTAATCTGGCCTGAACACCTAACTGTCCCCGCGGCCACCTGCGTACAAGAGCAGCTGAAAAGCAATAAACCTTCGTCAGTAATTCCTGAATCCTACGTCATAGGGCGTTGCGTGATATCTCGGTTATTGAGACATGAGAGAAAAAAACCTTAAAAGCCTCGATTTTTATATCCATCGTGGTAACAAAGTGATGGCGACATTCGGCTGCTGATCCCGTGGCTTCGATCCAGACCGCAACGGCCGCGTTTCGATGGGCGATAAACGCAAAAGGAGCTTGTGTTTGATATGAACGGACGTTAAAGATTCCCGGGTGGTCAACACTTATCCGGAGCCCTCCACTACGGCGTCCGTCATAGTTAGTGCGTCGCTTTTGGACATTAAGACCCATACCATTTCAAACCAAACGATACCATACCGTACCGTACCGTACCATATTACACCATACGATACTATGCCATGCAATGCCGTACCACAACCTACCATGCCGTGCCATGCCATACCATACCGTATAGTACCGTACCGTACTGTACCATGCCACACCATATTATACTATGCCATGCAATGCCGTACCACAACCTACCATCCCTACCATGCCATACCATGCCGTATACTACCGTACCGTACCATATCATACCATGCCATACTTTTGGTATTATTACTTCTAAGTTCTTATTTGCCACCGTTCGGGCTCAGTGGTTATGCCGCTCAGCTGCTGACCCGAAAAACGCGGGTTGGATCCCAGCCGCGACGGTCGAATTTCGATGGAGGCGATATTCTAGAGGCCCGCGTACTGTGCGATGTCTGTGCACGTTAAAGAACACCAGGTGGTCGAAATTTCTGGAGCCCTTCACTAAGGCATCCCACATTGCCTGACTCGCTTTGGGACCATAAACTAAACTTCTTAATTATTCTTTTAGTGAAATTCATTTATATTTATTGGACCACATGGTGGTGGTTTTTATCAATGTTTTTAGCCGCTCCCACCTATCCAAGAATTTAGTTCAGGCATGGTGCACCCAAATGCAAGTGGAATATTGCAAGCGAGAACCTCCTTCTGTTTCTCATCGGCGCCCGAAAATATGCTACTCGCCGCTATTCCTGACATCTCTGTAAACTCACTCTTGAGGCACGAAGAACGCTGCGCTATCCAGCGGCGATTTCGAAACCGGCGCGGCAGCTGAAAGCGGGCGCCAGCAGATGTGCCTGCATGTGTGTGTGTGTTGTGTGCGGGTTGGGGCAACAGATCTGTCTTCGCCTCACAGCGGGCGTCAGGCCTCAGCGTGTCTTCTAAGCGACACTCTACACCCTATCTCCCCTGAAGCACGAAGCAGACGCACTCGGCCCAAAAACAACGCGCGTGTTTACGCATACACATGTATCGACAGCCCTTCTGTCCATTTATCCTTTTCTTTCGCGCTCTTTTTTTCTTTAGGCATCTCGCATACTAGCTGGCTTCTCAGGTCCCGCTGACGTGGTGCGTGACGTGCGCGGACGCAAAACAGGACGTCAGTACTTTCCGCTTTCTTTTTCTTCTGGTTGGTCAAGTAAGGTATCCAGAGTGCTTTTGAAAAGTGGCACTGTTTGCCATGTGTCACGGTTCTTTTCAGCCATCAGATAGCGGCCTGGTTAAATGCTTGTGCTTGTATATGGAATGCGTATGTCGAGTTCAACAAAGAGGAGAGCGCCAGCTTTGTGTTCATCCATGTCATATATCATGTGTTCCTTCAGTTCACGTTTTACAGATTTTTTCCATTTCTTTGCGCTCCACAGCATCTAGCGTGTTCAAGGATAGCAGCGCGTCTTGAAGGCTGAACACACTCTAGAGACTTTCCCGGAAGGCCTCTAGGATGAGTTCTGCCTTTTAGCTCTCCTACTGGCAAGCTCTCCGCCCTCATCACCAAGTGCGTCGTAGGTCCTCCATTCCATATAATAGCAGACCGCAAAATATATTTGTCTCTTTTTTTGCCGGTGTTTGCTGGGCATCTACAGCCTTTGTCAGCAGCGAAGAGAGGAAGGGTTTCCTTCTAGCCCACGCTGCGTGCCTAGTTAAATCATAATCATAACATCATCAGCCTGACTACGCCCACTGCAGTGCAATGGCTTTTCCTATGTCTCTCCAATTAGCCATGTCCATTTCCAGCGGCGCCCACTGTATGCCCGCAAACTTCCGAATCTCATCCGCCCACCTGACTTTCGGCCGCCCCTGCTACGCTTGCCTTCTCTTAGAATCCACCCGCCGCGGTGGCTCAGTGGTTAGGGCGCTCGACTACTGATCCGGAGTTCCCGGGTTCGAACCCGACCGCGGCGGATGCGTTTTTATGGAGGAAAAACGCTGAGGCGCCCGTGTGCTGTGCGATGTCAGTGCACGTTAAAGATCCCTAGGTGGTCGAAATTATTGCCGGAGCCCTCCACTACGGCACCTCTTCTTCCTTTCTTCTTTCACTCCCTCCTTTATCCCTTCCCTTACGGCGCGGTTCAGGTGTCCAACGATATATGAGACAGATACTGCGCCATTTTCCTTTACCCAAAAAACAAATTATTACTTTTATTATTCTCTTGAAATCCACTCCGGTACCCTTAAGGGCCGGCGGTTATTTTGCATTCGATCACATGCCCTGCCCAACCCCATTTATTCCTGTTTATTTCGACTAGGATGTCTATAACCCTCGTTTGTTCCATCACCCACTCTGCCCGCTTCCGGTGTCTTAACGTTACGCCTATCATTTTTCTTTCCATAGCTCGCTGCGTTGTCCTTAAGTTGAGCTGAACCCTTTTCGTGAGCCTCCACGTTTCTGCCTTATAAGTGAGTACTGTAAGACACAGCTGTTGTATACTGTTCTCGTGATGTATATTGGTAAACTGTTATTCATTATCTGAGAGAACCAGCCATATGCGCTCCACTCCATTCTTATTCTTCTAGTTATTTCCCTCTCATGATCCGAGTCAGTGGTCACCACGTGCCTCAAGTAGACGTATTCTTGAACCACTTCCAGGCCCTCGCTACCGAATTGTGAACTGTGCCAGACTGTAGAATTACTTTGGTTTTCTGCTTGTTTATTTTTAGACCCACCTTCTGCTCTGCCCGTCTAACTCATTGATAATTCTTTGCAATTCATCTTCTGAGTGACTCAGCAAGGCAATATCGTCAACGAATCGGTGATTGTTTAGCTTTTCGCCATTAATTCTTATCCTTAACTGTTCCCAATTCAGGCCACGGAATAGGTCCTGTAAACGGGCGGTGAATAGCATTGGCGAGATCGTGTTTCCCTGCCTGACGCCCTCCCTTATTGGAATTTTATTGCTGACTTTATGGAGGACTATGGTAGCTGTACAGTTGCTATAGATATCTTCCAGTATTTTCACATGAGGTTCTTGTACACCCCGATTCCGCAATCCCTGCATTACTGCCGAGGTTTCCGTGAGTTCAATGCTTTCTCGTGATCAATAAAACCTGTATACAGTTACTCGGGGCTCTAAACCTATCGACGGACAGAGCAATTCGATTTCCAGCCCTTCCGAAACGGAGGACCTTTACGAATGTGACAAGATACCACATACACGGCTTAGAATATAATTCCTTGGACTGTATGTATACCTTTGAGAGAGTGCACGTCCGTCAGGGCGTACTAGAGGCGCTGAGTAATTTATGCTCCCTTCACGTAGTATTCCACTCACGGGAAATATATTCGGTTCTCTTCTAGCAAAGAGGCTGCCAGGCAGGCGTGCACATTTTTTGTTTCGTTCTTTCAGAGACGGTTTATGCCGGCAGTGTGTCGTCGCAGAGGCCCATTAGTCTCAGCCGCCTTGCTGTTTCCGATGCCCACAAGTCCAGAACACGTGAACCATCCATCGATTTATCAGCCGTTCAACACGAGGCCCGTCGCGTCAACCCAATACGCGTCAGACACCGCACGGCAATCGCCTGACGGAACGGTGTCGTCACAATCCGCTGGTCCCGATCGCGTAGTGCTTTCATACCGTCGCCTGTAGAACACTGCGCGGAATTACATAAGCGGACCGGCCCATGCCGCGCAAACCGGGTCAAAGTTAGAGCAAACAACCCCTGTAAGCGCTCGAAACAGCAGCAGCGCAGGACCATCTTGTACATTGCATTTTTGCAGTGCCTACGCATCTTGCCGTCGCTTGCTCAAGTTGTGCAAAAGAAACCAACAAACAACGCGACACTGGCTTCCTTGTATACATTCTTGCAAAACAAGCGCAACCCTCCCCTCTTAGCGCGTGTGCGATCGGCAGTGCAGCACGTTACAGCGAAAACTGCGACTCCTCGCGCCTCCTGGAGAGCTTTTTAGTTCCGTGCAGTGCTGCAGAAGCTGCAGCTGTATAGTATGTCACCTAATCGATGGATGGCGTACGTCATGACGTGTACTGCACGCGTACCCTTGTAAGTCGTGACGTATGTCAAACGACTCAGGTCTGTGGTGTCGCAAAACCTGCCGTCGCCAGCGCTGCGCTTGTTGGAAGCGTCGCCCGTTTACGCGGCCGTTCGCCGCCAAATGATGGATCACCTTGCCACTTTTGCAGTGGGCGCGGCTCTCGCTTTCTAACGACACAGTGGTGGTTTGCTTTGCGTGCGAGAAGCCGTTATAAGTTCCCGGCAATGTGGCTGTGCTTCCTTTTTCTCGCTTGAAGAGGTCTATACCTGTACATTCGCTATTCCCTTCTAGAATTGGGGGTTTTTTGCCTTCACGTGTTTTTTTTTTCGTCTTACACTGTTCGCGCAAATATTAGCCGCCTCCGAAATGGGCGAAAATATTCCGGCATTTTATTAATCCGCTGCTAAAGAAGTGGTGTGTGAGAAGCCGTTTCCTCAAGTTTTCATTGATTTTCCATGTTCCGTAGAGCTCCTCTGAAACATCAACTGAAACTGCCTCTTCATGAGTGTTCTACATCGTTCCTATTTAATTAAAATACAAGGACCGATGTCGGAATCTCTATTGTACCAATTTGTAATAGGTTTTAGCACTGATAGTTATGTTTGAAACTTTTAAACAACCTCCCCGATCACATCGCCTTCGTCTTATTTATCTCGTAACCGGAAACCGTCAATATAACGTACGATACAAGCTATAACCTACAGCGAGTAATAATTTTCAGTTTAGTTATCAATTACGAAGGCTCATTTACTTATCTAGTTGTGTTCTGAATAATCAAAGAACACATGAAGTGAGATAAACCCTTTGAGGACTAAATCGATTGCAATCACGCGAGCCAAATTAGTGAAGCGTACCGTGTCGAAACTGTTCTGCGTGGGCTCGTTTCCTTTTGTGAAATGCATAAAGCTTCTAAGCTCGAAGGCATCCAAAAACTAAAACTACACTAGTCTCTAACGATCAAAAAGATGAAAGGGAATGTTTTATTAGTTCCGCATTCGTCGGTGCCTCCTGTTTTTTTTTTTTTTTGCTGAAGCAACAAAATAATGATTTTGTGCAAGAACAGCACTCGCTTGTAAAGTTGCAAAAAGATACACCACGATCAAGCTTCCCACTGCGTAGAAGGCACTGTTTACTCCCCGTCTTTCTTTCTTTGTGTTGTCAGCAGTGGATCTTTAAGGGCGGACCTTCGAGCTTCCTTTATGTAATATTAAGCAAGAGAACGAGACGAGGCTGGTGTCGAGGTTTTGCATGCTTCACTGATTTTTTCTTCTTCCCGAAGATCCCTGGATGAGGTTCTTTTTTGTTTCAAGGATAAAGAACTATACTACCGTCGTAGCAACATATCGCTAGCAAAAACGGCCTGAACACAACGTTCCACTCTGAGGGAGGCGCAAGGACCATGTGGCCCTGGAAAGGGCTATATGCTTAGAGCATAGAAAGAAAGCACCTTAAGATAGCCAAAAATCCTAAATAGTACGGAAAGTAAATAAAAAGTACGAAGCAAATAACATCAGCGTTTAAATTTACTAGGAAAAGTGGCGCGAGCCAACTCCCCGATTCAAGAGCGATGCCACTGAAATAATTTATCCGTCCGACTAAACGTATAACGTGCACTGGGCCAGGTAGCGCATTCAATAATTAGGACTAGAGGGGCTGTAGCGGTAGCTGCTCCCCCTTTGGCCCTGGTAAGGGATAAGAGAGGGGAAGAGCTCGTTTTTTATAGCGCTTTATAAAGTCCCCAGCCACACATCACAACACGGAGTTGGCCATTCACACACAGATCTTCGGCATTCTACTCCGCTGAAATTTCTCTCCTGGGGCCGTATTCTATAATCTGCCCATTTTCCGTTGCCCATTTCACGTCCTTTCAGCCATGTGTAAGTGGTCACTACCCGAGGCTTTCAAATGTCTGCGGCAAGCGACCCAGCCATTGGCTGGTTGGCGGCCGGACCTTTCTGATGGCTGCATATAGCAGCCAGTGGCAGCCAGCAGTCAGGTCCCGTCACCTGCTTTTGACAGAGCGCTGCAAAGCACCTCACCGCTGGCTACATACCGCATTCAATTACAGCCAAATGTAAGGTCCGGTCGCAACCATCCGATGGCCTAATTGTCTATTGCCACAGATGCTTGAGAGCCGCGAGTGTACCTGAGTGACCACGGACAGATGACCGAATGCATGCGAAATGGACAGCATATAGAATCAACACCTGCCCGCCCTCTTCTTCTCTTGCCCTACGCTTTCCAAGAACAACGAAGGGCACTACGTACATTGTTTGCTAACGGTGGGCTTGACAGAAAAACACGTTGAATGTCGGCCACGGTCACGGAGGTCGAGCAAAGCACTCGCTCGCCTTTTGACGGGACACAATCGCCTGCATGTGGAGTTCTGTGTTCCGTAAGCTGTCACGACGAGTGAAAAACAACTACAGTAGCGCCATGTGGCTGATGTAAAGCGGGTCGAAAAGTGTCGGCCTTTTTTGCAGAGCGAAAGCCGGGAAGTATCTTTTTTTTCATTTTTTAACTCCTCACTGCTTTGAGGTCCACTAAAAAACATTTAATCCATCACAGCGAATGCGATCCACGTGCGGGCGCACACGCACGACTCATCTTAAGAGAATCGAGGAGTGCAGAACGAGACAGTGAGTTGAGAAGTCAAGTCCAGAATATGAATCGGAGAATGTATACCGGTTTCATGCCCTGCACTTTTGAAAATATATTTGTGGTAAAATTGAGCTTCGAAAAGTGTGTGACAAAGTCGTACATGAATTAATGTTTTTTTTTTCATAGCCACGTTTGGCAGTTTTGCTCGTCGGCCAAGGCTCTTGGCCTCCTGGACTGAAGACTCCAACCACCAACTCAAGACCTTTTCTTTTGTCATTACACGTTTTTTCTCTTCCTCTTATTTGCCGACGTTGACTGCAGCTCCTACGAGAATTTTTAACACTTACTCTCTGCATTCCCTGCGCACAGGGCCGAGAGACAATCGCTTTGCTGAGCACTGGGCCGTCTTGATCCCCGGCCGCTGTCATGGCCTGTAGTAGCAGTTTTTATCGGTTGTGAAAGCCTACCAGACCTGTTTTTTTTTTTCCTGAGGCCTTCGCGGCTGCGAGGGAGAAGGAGGTCAATACCCGAAGTTAGGCCTATGGCTAGTGCATCAGGTGGGGTGGCATGGCGCCTATTGTGTAACGCGATGACAGAGCACAGCTGTAAGTTTCTGCGCTTGTCACTATTTACACCATTTCGTGGGACATCGAAGTTTGCAGCCGGAGTTTTTGCCATTCAGCGCATCCCACTGTATTTCTGTGGAGGTCGTAACTATTGCGTGCGCGCGCACGTATCACAGCACCGGTCATATTTACACTGCGTAGGACGATTAGTCCATCATTCACGACAATAAGCACGTTTTTGCAGTATTTCTTGTCGGTCTATTGCTTTAAAATGAAATGGGAAATACACCCATTGCATTCGGAAGTCTTCGCTGCTGGCTGCTGGTAGATGGCGCTAGGTGATGACGTCCGGCGGCTGCGCTTAGCGGTGCTGTGATTCACCAACTCGAAAACTCACTCACTATAGGTCGCTGTCTTGCTCAGTTGTGGGTCTTTTCGCAATACCTCGCTCAACTGTCCCGTTGCCCGTTCATTCAGTTTCGGCCCCGTCCTTTGATAAACTCCTGCAATTTCTCACCTTTAGCACCGCTCGCTAAATCGGCCTCCCATTTACCCTACACACACTCCTGCGAGACCACTGCATCGGTGCAACGTGTAGTGAAAGGTGAAACAAGCACTTCTTTTGTAAATTTATTTATACTTTCGAAAGCAATATTAAGGGCTACGATGTGCCCTGTAATCTTGTAATGAAATGCTGTGGATGAGTATGGGGCTCCGATGCTCTTAACCAGCTCCGAAGTTTTAGATCGCGGACAGTCGCACATCGTCGCGTTCGACTAAATGCAGGATTCTTGGGCATCAGTTTTACCTTGAAAAGATTGCAAGGTACTGAATTTCCGGATATAGAAAAACGGCTGCCACAGGAGAGTCATACGTCACTTGATCTTTCCTCCATGAGAGCCCGGGTCGCAAGAAAATTTTATAAAAAATACTAAGCAACGCCTCTCAACTGACGCGAAGATTTCTTTTTATATCCGGATGCTCGTTGCAACTAACTGTGTGACCGAAAAAACTCTTTGCGGATCCGACCATTCCGGCATCAACACATCGCGCCCGTTAGTTTGAACGTCGGCACTCTTTACGCGGTCCTTATCCAAAAACCACAGCCCGTCGCACACTCTTCGCAAGTCCCGAGTGTGAATACACCTTTATTCGCTTCCCAGTCGCTTCCATTATTGGCAGCCAATTTTTGCTCTTCCATTCAAGCGTGGGGTAAACCAAAGGTCAGCCCGCACCCCACCCCTCTGGCCGCATTGCTTTGTCCTCTCTCTCACGAAAAGTGGCGTTCGATGAGCTCCCAGTCGAGGCGAAGATAACCGAAGCGACGGACCCAAAATAACCCCTCCATGTGGCGGGGGAGCTTCGCGTTTCCCTTTCTTAAGCAGGCATCTGGAATGGGCGAGGGGCCTTCGGATCAGACTTGGTCAGCGGCCTCGCCCGCTCAAGAATGAACTCAACTCTGGGAGGCGGTCTTCAAAAACTCGCACCCAGGAGGCATGCATGTGTGTCCCGCACGAGAAGACGAGAATGGACGGAAGAGGATGATGGAGAGATGGAGAGATCAGAATGGCATCAGACTGACGTTCGCTGGGGCAACGCCAGCCGATGTCTTGCCGCGTCCGTGGCGTCACGAAAGACGTCAGTGATTCGGTAACGGCGGCCCGCTTGCCTTGCACTGGAGGAGCTGAGCTTGTTTTCGAGCTTCTCTGGGCGTTCTCAGGGGCTCCTCTCCAGTGACAAGCTTGTCCGGACTAGCAGTAATGGATTTACAAGGGTCCTCTATTTGTGGCAGTGCCTGGCTTCCTTGGTAAACAAGGAATTAGGAAGGGGTGGAAACTTCGCGTTTGCATGGCGACGAGTCGGACTTGTTAAAGAGGTTTAGCATAGCGGAGGTATATCAGAGTAGACATATGCCGGATTACCGGGAGCTTCCTGCACACGCGCTGTAAGAAGGCTGAGGTCAAATGAGATCACTGCGCGTGCGCAGCCACCGTCTGGTAATCCGATATACGTCTACGGTACTAATATATCTGGCTTGCTAAAACTCTCCATAGAGACTTTGTAAGAAAATAAAGCGCTAGCAGAAGCTGTCGTCAGAGTTGCATGCCGTTAAATGAATTGTAAGAGCATTGTGTTTAGCATTTAATTTCTGATGTCTTGTGCGAGACAGAGGTCCTCGCGTGTAGAGCTTTTCGTCGGCCGAGGGAGATGTGGAGACACCTCCTGACTGGCCGGTTGCAAACCGATTCCTCTGCCGTTAGCATCGCTCTGGCACACGGCTCAAATAACAGCCTAGCGAGTAATATGGGGACGCCCACTGATCGCTTGCCGGAAGACAACCTTGTTCCTGTTGCGTAACTGTCGTAGCGCTTCAGAAGGCTCAACTAGCCGCGGCAGGGAGGTCAAGAAGCCTTGCTCATTTGTTTCCGTTAGGGGTTCTCAAATGTTATTGCCGCACGAAGACCCAAGACTTCCCAGCGCGGCGACAGTGCCTAGCAGAGGTGCCCAACCACTCCGAGCGTGTGCCATCATGCGCCTGCAGCGTATAATTTTAGAAAAAAGTAAACAAAAGCGACAAAATTGTAACAAGAAACGACCTTTGTCAATTTATTCGTACTTTATCTTTAACCTCAGCGTCCAGATTTCCTCTGGCTTTTTTGCGCTGTCCATTTCCACTCAGAATGACGGGCACGGTCAGAAACCACACAAAAGTGCTGACTCACACTAGTTCGTCGCCTATTTAGCTCTGCTAACTTTCGAATAAACGAACTTTATTTTACTGGTAATAGAAATTTTGTTCGCGTGTTCTCTTTCCTTTTTAAGAAAACACTCCAACCGACAACGCCGTTGACTATATCGATGGCTGCTCGATATCGATATCCAGCAGCCATGGATTGGGCGACACTGCAGAGCAGCTGTTCCTCAGCACCCTTGGCAACTGTTCACTGCAGCTTGACTTACTTATAAGGGAAGGAAGGCTGCAAAATGAGAGGCCTGCTGTACAACTTCCTCGTTGTCTAAAGTTACAGAAAACGGAGCTGTGAGGCAGCTTGCAATACTGATCAAAGACGAGCAATCCTCCATAACCGAAGATCAGGAAACCTTGAGAACCTGTAAAGCATTCTGTTCAGTGTAATTCGCTCGGAACTCAACTATACCTCATCACAAGCAACCATTGCATCCTAATTCCACTATTTACGAACCAGTGCTTCGAGAAAATGAAATTTGGGCAGTAAAGCAGCGCAAGAAATATTATGTTCGGCAGAGGCTGATAGTAGTAGCGCAGCCAAAAATAGTTTTCAGAGAGGGAGGGAGGAGGGGGAAGACCGTTGGGCCAAGGGAACAATTGCTTGTCTGGTCAGGGAGCCCGCGCACATATTTTCCAAGAAGCAGAAGGCGGAGGTGGGAAGGATGGAGTTTCTAGGCGCTCCAGCCCAAACTCCGCATTTTCGATACGCGTCCTTGGCATATAACAATAGCTCTCCGATGCGTGGGTCTGCCTTACAATCCAGTGTCGTTAAAATTGCGCAAAGCAATCACGCTACGCCCAATTCTTTCCGCCCAGAGACACGGATGGAGCGTGGCCCCTTCGGGCACCATCCGTTATCTCGAGCGTTTTTTTCCGAGCAATAAATGGCGCAGCGCTCAAACCGGGAAACAAAATTCCCAGCAGGAAAGGCGGTTCGGGAGAAATGAGCATGTTCGCGATCGTTGCAGATTTTCTTTTTTTCTCTCATCTTCCCTACCTCGTTTCCTAAAAATTGCTGCGTAGCATATGTACGCCGAGATTCCCTCGTCGTCCGGTCGACGTGGCATCCAAGGGGCGTGCGTCATGGCTCTCTCCTTCGCTACCTCCCTTAGTCCCTCTTTCCCTTCAATGAGCCGACGATCGACGTGCGGCCCCGTTTCCTTACCTATACCGGAGCTTCCTCTGTTCATCGATTTCCCCTTTGGGGAGCGGCGGGGGCAGCCAGGAATGCGGCGAAGCCGTGCCACCGACGGAGCCGGTCATTCGGAATCGATCAGAGGAGACGCCGCCCGCTGCTGCTCCCCCAAGTTCTGGCGGCGTCTTTAGGGACTCACAAGCACATAAAACCCCGCGCCCTAACACACAGACTTTCGTGCCTTTATTTCCCCGGCAACTCCCACTTGGTCCTTTTATTTCCCGAACTTTACGAGGCCGCCGTCGACTGGAACAAGCACTTCCCTCCTGTACATACCGCACGTCGGCGGGCGTGGTCCTTCGTGGCGTGCCCGGAACGAAATGTACATACCGGGCACATCGATATCGGAAACGAGCGGGCGTTTCACGCTACACACTGAGTGGTGCAGTGTGTTTGTTAGCTACCAAGGGTACTTACGTTCCTTGCTGGCCGATTAGGATGCGCGCATCAGGGTCGAGAGAGCAATTTTATTCGTTGCGAACCCTCATCAAAGATACCCTCGATATGGTTGCGATTAACACCAGCAGTCGTTAGCGTAACGACGATCATATCGAAGAGAGGAACTAGACGGGCCAGTTGGCAGGTATGGACGGTATCGAAGATACACGATTCTTCGATACTATCTATCGATACATTTTCTGTATCGGTATTAGGTATCGCTTGCAAAAAATAAAAGTATTGGAGTAACCGTATCGAAAATACGTTTTAAGCGTATCGTGTATTTTAAAGATACTCGATACTGAAACAGAGAAGTGGGGCGCAGATTTTGGGGACGTTGTGAGTCAGATTTTTGGCCGGTGGTGCTTGCTCAGGCGGTACCGCACTGAAAAAAAGGGAAGAATTAGGGGGAGACGAGGCCAGTTTCGTTGGCTTGGTCAGTCGTCTTTCTAGCTACGTTCGTTGTTTGGCAGACAGACGACATACATGTTGCGTTTCTGCATACTGGGTGACAGTAGGGACAAAAAGACAGGCTCTAGGTTATAGCAGAAACAACACCCCTTCACTGCTCTTTCATACGTGAGTGGTTTCCAAAAAAAAATTGAAATCTTTCGCCTTCATGCTCACGGCATTAGAGAACATTTGTCGCTTACTTTGTAAGCGGGCTAAACGGCACGCACTCTACAACACGCTGGCCGATGGGGTCATCAGCGTCGCCAGCGGCAAATGCATCAGCTGACGCTTTCCTTTCAACACCGAAAAAATCTAGACATGCGCATTTTTTCGAAGGGAAGTGTTTTATGAACACAATTGTTTCGCATACGTTAAGAGCTTCACCATATAATATTCATGCTTGTGACGCTGTAGTTTCCCGCTATTGATTGCCAAAAACTCACCCCATTGCTTTTCTTTGTCAGTCTTAACTGCTAGCGCATGACTAACTTGATCAGCAAGATTTTTCTGCGCATCGAAAACTTAGACTGTTTACATCGATAAGTTCATAACAGCATCTTGCAATGTTCCGCAGTTCCTTCACGATTAAGAGTGATGTTCAGGAAAGCTGGGCTTGGTTTGGAGGAGGAACGCTACATCATCATAGTTCTGAAGGTGCGCTGGTGAAATTTGACTTTCTTAACTATAACACTAGTATCCTCTAGTCAGTACGTCTGTGCTTCACTCTTAGCCGTTCATGAAACGCACCAACACGAAATACAAAACACCAATGTGATTTATCCTTTTTATTCCTTTCTCTTAATTTCTAGCCTTTAACGAAGAATGATCACCTTCAAAAGTCTCTTAAACATAGCGCTAGGGAAATCAGAGTTCGCCTTTCCCAAGCGCTCTGAGCTTGCACCTTTTAGCCTAGGGCAAGAGCAGAGATCACAGGGGAATATTGTAGTAACAAAAGATGAGCATTACATACAGTTTCACCCTTTTTTCCTAACTATAGTCAAGTGCTGCGAGACTGGTTGCATGAATAAAGTTAGTTTAAAAAAATTATTTTACTTAGCTACTTAAAAAAGTGATCGTTTCAACGTCACAGTGGCTTCATTCCAATGCTAAAGTATTCAAGAAACCAGATGCGCCGACAGTGGAGCTTAATGAAACGCGGGCGGCCGGATTTGTTCAAACCCTTTCGTATACAGTGCGCTTTATCAAATGCAGTAAAATTCCAGAAACCACGCAGAAATGGCTGAACTTAACAAATCGTGTACTCTAGCTATATTATATTGGCGATTTCGGTAGTATATTGTAGTATCGACGATGCAGTATCGAACATCTCTATCGGAAATCAATTTTAGTTCGGTATCTTGTATCGGTATCGAAAACACAATTTTTGAGGGTATCGGGCATCGTTATCAAAGATGCTTTTTTCAAGTATCAGGCTCAGCCCTGCCAGTTGCAACATGACACACAAAATAAACAGCTTTCAAGGCACTACGTAGTATACTTCTTGCCCACTGTTCCATTATAGTGAGAGGGGGAAAGAGGACATCAAGACATGGGTAGTGCAAATAAACGAGATTATTAAAAAATGGCATACTTTAAATCGCTTGCTCGCATCCGACCACCTCGTTCCTCATCGGTCTGAGAAATTAGGAATTTTCTTGGAAACCACAGTTCTGATAAAAATCATTTTCGTTTTGTTGCAGAACAATAGGCTAAAATTTTAACCGCTAGTTTCCACATGGACTTAAGACCTAGAGGGTTCTTCTCATTTGCGTGTGTTACAAAGAAAGTCCTAAAGTAATGCATAACATTAGTTTCGTTTTGTACCACTTGTGCGTAATATGCAATACATTGCGCTCTACTAAATAGGTTCGTGTTACTGTAAAAAAAAAGTGTGTTACCTAATACCACCCACACCTGTCAAAGGGGTAGAGCCAAGACATACATTATGTAATCAAAAGTATAAATAAGAATAACGACATTGAAGATGACTTTTGAAGATACCAGAGAATAGTGTGTAATAAAGAAACGAAGCGAGCGGACACGCGAGGTAATGATACAGTACAATGTTCCAATTGTGACTCAGTGGTGACAAAGTGAGTCAGCCACCCGGAGTCCGTTGAAAATTACGAACAATATGTGCAGCACGCCCACCTGCGCAAGCATGCGCTAAGACGACGCACGCAATGTGTTACATTAGTGTGTGTAATACAAGCTCACGTGTCCTCACAAGCACGGAAGCCGAATAAAGCGATCAAAGCATAATATCTATGCACAATCCAGTTACTTCTTCGGTAATTGCCTCATTCCCGTTGGTTGCGACAGAAAGCCAGATTTCGAGGGTTGCACGAACTGGAATCGTTGGAAAAAGCTCTTCGTCAAGCCAACTCTAAGAGCAGACTCAGTCATTCGTAGAACTTGGTCGCAGCGCTAGAAATGTTTCTCCTGTCTTATCTTTCATCGGGCGAAACACCCCATTGCGAAGTCTCAAAGTTTACATTTGTGTACTTTCAGGGCAAGAAATAAATTAAACACAGTGAAAACCCTTCGCTTGGAAGCCAATAAAAAAATTTAAGAAGACAGATTGAACACGTTTTGATCGAGCTCTTTCGTAGCGAGTTACAAGATAATGA
>JARKHS020031911.1:0-45696 GCA_030143305.2 Amblyomma americanum | reverse complement strand
GTTAACACGTTTTGGCGGGCTAGTTGGTTAAGCATCTTGAACAAACAGCGCGAACAAAGACGAGCACAAAAGACAAGAAAGCGAACGACACGGCGCTGACTAACAACTGAGGGTTTATTGCTGATCACACAAGTATAAATACATGGATGTCGGCAATGAGGGAAAGGTTTACAAAGTGCAAAAAACCAAAAACAAAACGTAAATGTGACAACAGCAACATAAGCACGCTAGAAATCAGCAGAGATTATCAACCCCCAGGAGTGACAGCTCTTTTTGCAGAAGTGTTAGCGAAGGGGTACTTATACATGCATTTCCCTGCTTGAATATGTTGTATGCCTCGATAATTTCCCTCGCAGTTTTTTCCCGATTTTTGGCAATGACCTTGGTTTCATGATATAGCGGTACGCACTGTTTTTTCTCTTTCTTTGCCCATTCACAATCCCGGCAATGAATGCCGAGATGACCTGAAACTACTTTTGACACTTTATAGCTGTGTTCGCTCAGCCTTTTATTTATGCAACGTCCCGTCTGTCCAACGTACTGCCCTCCACAAGGCAGAGGGATGTTATAAACAACCCCCTTATCACAAGGAACGAAGCGTGACTGGTGCTTAGTTGTGCACTTCGCCACTTTTCCTTTGAACTCATTAACAGATCGGCACAAACCGGCCAGACGATCAGGCGCGGAAAACACAACATCAACACCTGCTTTTTTCCCCACTTTTTTCAGGGAGTGTGAAATTCCATGTAGATATGGAATCACAGCGACACGTTTGCGGTTGTTGTCCGATCCCTGGCCGTCTCGTGTAGCTGGTTCTGACTTGCTCTTCTTTAGGGCCGACTCAGCTACTGACGTGATAAGTTCTAGTGGGTACCCTGCCGAAAGCAATCTTTTTACCTGGTGTGATACGCTGGAATGCATTCTGTGGTGGCAGGATTTTGTTAATGAGCTGTTCAAACAGGATCCTATGATACCCCTCTTAATGAGCTTGGAATGGCAAGAACCATAGGGAAGAAGGGGCTTGTTACCTCGGGGTTCGAAAGCCCAGCAAACGTGGCTAGGAGTGAAGTACAGGCCAAGGTCTAGAAACTTGATGTGGTTGTGAACAGGGGTTTCATAAGTGATCTCAAGGGGGGAGAGAGTGTCAGAAAAAATGGACAGACTACGAGACACCTCCGTTTCAAACTCCAGTCCAGAGCACTTGACAATAACAAGGTAGTCGTCGACAAATCTAAATGTTTTTACGACCTTGGTTTTCCCAAGGCGTCCGTTGAGAGCACGGTCGCATCTGGCGAGATAAATGTCACTGAGTATGGGAGCGATACAGGAGCCTATGCATATGCCGTTTTTTTGAATGAAGATGGAAGAGTTCCACTCAGTGAAAGTTGATTGCAGGTACAAGGAAAGCAGATGCAGAAATCTTGCTACGGAGATACCGGACGCGTTTTGAAAGGCAACCACGCCATGTCGGTCAATGCATTCACTGACACTAGTTAGCAGTTCGTCATGGGGAATCGAATAGTACAAGTCTTTCACGTCAATAGAAAAAGCTAAAAGTTCATCAGCATTGTGCGTCGTCAGGAAATCAGTTACTTGGTTCGAATTTTTTACCTGGAAAGGATCGTCAACAGAGATTACGGCGAGTTGCCGCTTAATGAATTCAGCGAGGCACTTCTGCCAAGTACCCCTCTCTGAGACTATCACACGAAGCGGGCATTCAGGCTTGTGCGTTTTGGCGGAAAAGAACATATTAAGACTTGGTTTATCGCTATTCGCAATGTCCTGAGCAAGCTTAGTGAGGTTGTAATCGTTGCAAAGTTTTTTTGCACGGCCCCTTGCCTTCTGTAAAGATGCCGTACTGCATTCCCTGAACACGGCACACACAGCTTCGCCTGCTTTTGACAGGAAACGATCGTTGGGCAATACAACAAACCCCCCTTCCTTATCCGACTGTAACAGAGTTAGAGACTTGCCCCTCAGAAAATCAACAGTCTCTCTTACGGGCAAGCGCCTGGGATCCTTCCTTGGTCTTGACAGGACGTCCACGCCATCCAGAGTGCACCTGTCCCGATCAGCTGGGCTGGCTCTGGAGGAAACCGCTCGGACCATGGAAAGCAGCTCAGGGATGTTCTTCCGTGGTTCTACGGCGAACTTGGGTCCGCACCCGAGTACACAGCGGACGTTGTCAGGAAGTTCAACATCGCCAAGAACATGGACGGTGCTCTCCGGCTGGGGCCGCCTATTGTTCTCCATTTGCAGAAGCCGGGGAAGCAGCAGATGCCATAGCCATTCGGTGGTCGTGTCAGCAATCCGGAGGTACTGCCGCCACTGGTGTTGGAGCGTAGGCCGAGCGAGCAAACTGCGTAGCAGTTCTCGATACAGGCGAGCTTGGCGCTGCCATTCGGAGCGCAAAATCCTGCAAATTCTTCTTCCATGACCAACGGACGGTCTGATGAAGCCAAACAAGGTCACCACCTCTGGAGGAAAGACCCTACGCCGGTTGCAAAAACCGAAATAACGTGCATTGCATGTTGCTTTACGTTTACTTGCTTGCTTTGCTTACGTTGCTTTGCTTTACATTTACGTTTTGTTTTTGGTTTTTGCACTTTGTAAACCTTTCCCTCATTGCCGACATCCATGTATTTATACTTGTGTGATCAGCAATAAACCCTCAGTTGTTAGTCAGCGCCGTGTCGTTCGCTTTCTTGTCTTTTGTGCTCGTCTTTGTTCGCGCTGTTTGTTCAAGATGCTTAACCAACTAGCCCGCCAAAACGTGTTAACGCAACTTATTTCTTGTTCTTCGGGTGTTCCTTCGGGGTATCTTCTTGACCCGCTTCGTGTTATCCCCCTTGTGGCTTCAGCAACATGCAATGCACGTTATTTCGGTTTTTGCAACCGGCGTAGGGTCTTTCCTCCAGAGGTGGTGACCTTGTTTGGCTTCATCAGACCGTCCGTTGGTCATGGAAGAAGAATTTGCAGGATTTTGCGCTCCGAATGGCAGCGCCAAGCTCGCCTGTATCGAGAACTGCTACGCAGTTTGCTCGCTCGGCCTACGCTCCAACACCAGTGGCGGCAGTACCTCCGGATTGCTGACACGACCACCGAATGGCTATGGCATCTGCTGCTTCCCCGGCTTCTGCAAATGGAGAACAATAGGCGGCCCCAGCCGGAGAGCACCGTCCATGTTCTTGGCGATGTTGAACTTCCTGACAACGTCCGCTGTGTACTCGGGTGCGGACCCAAGTTCGCCGTAGAACCACGGAAGAACATCCCTGAGCTGCTTTCCATGGTCCGAGCGGTTTCCTCCAGAGCCAGCCCAGCTGATCGGGACAGGTGCACTCTGGATGGCGTGGACGTCCTGTCAAGACCAAGGAAGGATCCCAGGCGCTTGCCCGTAAGAGAGACTGTTGATTTTCTGAGGGGCAAGTCTCTAACTCTGTTACAGTCGGATAAGGAAGGGGGGTTTGTTGTATTGCCCAACGATCGTTTCCTGTCAAAAGCAGGCGAAGCTGTGTGTGCCGTGTTCAGGGAATGCAGTACGGCATCTTTACAGAAGGCAAGGGGCCGTGCAAAAAAACTTTGCAACGATTACAACCTCACTAAGCTTGCTCAGGACATTGCGAATAGCGATAAACCAAGTCTTAATATGTTCTTTTCCGCCAAAACGCACAAGCCTGAATGCCCGCTTCGTGTGATAGTCTCAGAGAGGGGTACTTGGCAGAAGTGCCTCGCTGAATTCATTAAGCGGCAACTCGCCGTAATCTCTGTTGACGATCCTTTCCAGGTAAAAAATTCGAACCAAGTAACTGATTTCCTGACGACGCACAATGCTGATGAACTTTTAGCTTTTTCTATTGACGTGAAAGACTTGTACTATTCGATTCCCCATGACGAACTGCTAACTAGTGTCAGTGAATGCATTGACCGACATGGCGTGGTTGCCTTTCAAAACGCGTCCGGTATCTCCGTAGCAAGATTTCTGCATCTGCTTTCCTTGTACCTGCAATCAACTTTCACTGAGTGGAACTCTTCCATCTTCATTCAAAAAAACGGCATATGCATAGGCTCCTGTATCGCTCCCATACTCAGTGACATTTATCTCGCCAGATGCGACCGTGCTCTCAACGGACGCCTTGGGAAAACCAAGGTCGTAAAAACATTTAGATTTGTCGACGACTACCTTGTTATTGTCAAGTGCTCTGGACTGGAGTTTGAAACGGAGGTGTCTCGTAGTCTGTCCATTTTTTCTGACACTCTCTCCCCCCTTGAGATCACTTATGAAACCCCTGTTCACAACCACATCAAGTTTCTAGACCTTGGCCTGTACTTCACTCCTAGCCACGTTTGCTGGGCTTTCGAACCCCGAGGTAACAAGCCCCTTCTTCCCTATGGTTCTTGCCATTCCAAGCTCATTAAGAGGGGTATCATAGGATCCTGTTTGAACAGCTCATTAACAAAATCCTGCCACCACAGAATGCATTCCAGCGTATCACACCAGGTAAAAAGATTGCTTTCGGTAGGGTACCCACTAGAACTTATCACGTCAGTAGCTGAGTCGGCCCTAAAGAAGAGCAAGTCAGAACCAGCTACACGAGACGGCCAGGGATCGGACAACAACCGCAAACGTGTCGCTGTGATTCCATATCTACATGGAATTTCACACTCCCTGAAAAAAGTGGGGAAAAAAGCAGGTGTTGATGTTGTGTTTTCCGCGCCTGATCGTCTGGCCGGTTTGTGCCGATCTGTTAATGAGTTCAAAGGAAAAGTGGCGAAGTGCACAACTAAGCACCAGTCACGCTTCGTTCCTTGTGATAAGGGGGTTGTTTATAACATCCCTCTGCCTTGTGGAGGGCAGTACGTTGGACAGACGGGACGTTGCATAAATAAAAGGCTGAGCGAACACAGCTATAAAGTGTCAAAAGTAGTTTCAGGTCATCTCGGCATTCATTGCCGGGATTGTGAATGGGCAAAGAAAGAGAAAAAACAGTGCGTACCGCTATATCATGAAACCAAGGTCATTGCCAAAAATCGGGAAAAAACTGCGAGGGAAATTATCGAGGCATACAACATATTCAAGCAGGGAAATGCATGTATAAGTACCCCTTCGCTAACACTTCTGCAAAAAGAGCTGTCACTCCTGGGGGTTGATAATCTCTGCTGATTTCTAGCGTGCTTATGTTGCTGTTGTCACATTTACGTTTTGTTTTTGGTTTTTTGCACTTTGTAAACCTTTCCCTCATTGCCGACATCCATGTATTTATACTTGTGTGATCAGCAATAAACCCTCAGTTGTTAGTCAGCGCCGTGTCGTTCGCTTTCTTGTCTTTTGTGCTCGTCTTTGTTCGCGCTGTTTGTTCAAGATTCTCCAGGTGCCCGATTGCCATTAACGGTTATTTTATTAATTTCCTGTGCTGCAAACCCGGTGAAAATTTCGTCTTTCTGAAGCTTATTGTTGAATTTCCAGAGGTCCCACTGGAAAGAGTTTTTACGTTTTACCGCGCCTATACTGCATTTCACCAAGCAGTGGTCCGGGAAAGTTGCAGGAACAACATCGTAGCTGTGACACTGGCGATAGGTCGACCGGTACATATATTCTATCAAGGCGGGGCATGGCTACTTCGTTGGAAGTGCGTGAACATCATGCCGCGCTTGTATACCACGCATTCAGTCACGTCCTCCAACGGAGAAGTTCGGTGCTTTAATCGCGGTGGGACCGCGTGCTGGTTTTGTCAGCCGCGCTCAAGACACAATTAAAATCTCCCAACAATATCAGGCGTTTTTCTGTGCGTAAGAAACGCTGAATGCTCTAAAAAAAGCTACCCTATCCTCGCCCACGTTAGGTGCGTAAACGCAAATTAGTCGCCATTCAGAGGAGGCGAAAGCAAAATACACTACTACACAACGACCCGAAGGGCACGATGTGTACGCCTGCACCTCGAGGCTAGGCTGCTTTTTTTATAAACACAATGCATCCGGCAGATGTGCCGACGGAATGGCTCACGACCGCATAGAATCTTGACGTAAAACGTTGCACGACGCTCTCGGTGTCTTGTTCCCCTTCCACTTTCGTTTCCTGAATAGCAAGCAGATCGATATTATGATCTGTTAAAATGCGGTGCACTTGGCTCTGCTTCCTCTTAGCGGCAAAACCTCTGACATTGAGCGTTGCAAAAGTCAAGGAGGTTGCAGAAGCCATATTTAAAAACGTGTGAAGACGCCGAGAGCACCGTGCTCACCTTTCACGTCTAGCACGAAGCTAGACGCCGTTGCCACCACCGGAGCCGTCAGGAGCGGATGCCTGGTTTTGCTGCGGAGGCAGAGGAGGCGCCTTCTCGGCGACCCGCTTGCCTGCCGCAAGGTTGGGCGTTGGCCTGAGTGTTGATCGCCTGGACTGGGCTGTTTTTGCTGGCGGCTCCTCAACGCCTCTAGCTGCGGGCTTGTCCCCTTCGTTGTCGGTCAGGCCGTGAGGTCGCTTGGCCGGGGCGGCGACGGTCGTCACACGGGCGCCGCTCTGGTCCATCTGTTCCTCGCTGGTCGGTGGCTGGTCGACATTTTTAGCCGGATGACTGGTCCCGTTGCTGGATGACACTTCATTTGTCCCAGCAGGAATTACCGTCCCTGGTTCCTTCCCACCGCCGCTGGCAGTGTTTCCGTCGCCGCTCGGGTGCCCAGAAGACTCCGTCATCACCGCCGGTTTCGTCGTCACGTCGGTTCCCTTTGCCGCCTCTTCTGTCTCGGCGACGTCCATAATGTGCTCCGTCGTGTCGACTCCCATTGCCAGCCCGGTTGCCACTGCGTGTGTGCGGACGCAGTCGCTGTCGGCGTGGCCGTAACGCCTGCATTTCGAACACCGGGGCACTTTACACTCTCGCCGAACGTGGCCCGTGCCATGACATCGCAAGCACTGCATCGGTCGCCCCGGTGCCACAACAAGGGCCAACTCCCCGGCGACACGTATCTGGTGAGGCAGAGCGTCGACCTTAAAACCAGGTTTCAGTTTTAGGAGCACAGTTCGTGTTGTAGATCCCTTGTCGTGGACGCCTTGGAAGCGCCACCGTTCCCGTGTAACATCGGTTACCTTCCCGAACGCAGCAAAACCCGTCCGGATGTCTTCGTCGGCCACGCTTCCAGCATCTAGTGGAGCCGTAGCTTGACTTGTTGGTCTTCCGGATCGATGATAAGACATCGCCGTCCTTTCACTTTGAGTTCCTTGAAGGCGAGAAGCCTCTTGGCTCCTTCAGCTGTCTTGAAAGTCACAGCCCAAACGTGTTTGATTTGGTACGCCCCCAAAGCCACCACGTCAGGGAGCGTACCAGCCTGGGCCAGCGCATCACGAAAATCCTCGACCCGAAAGGGCCTAACACGAACATCATCGTGCAGAAAAAGTGTATTTAAAACCACACGTCCGGTAGGCAGCTGCGGCAAGATCACCTGATAATCCGCATCTTCGTTTCCCTCGATCCTGTTTCCGCGGCCAACAAGGACCGCTGTCGCCGCTCCGCCAGAGCTCATGATCCTGCGTCCGTCACGCTCGGTGGCCGGAAGTAGAATGACCGACTGAGCTAGCCGGGCGGTGCACGATGCGGGAATAAAAATAAAATGCATACGCCCAGTTGCTTGCACAGAAGAAATAAAAACAGCGCGCCCAGCGTTGGGCTTGAACCCACGACCCTGAGACTAAGAGTCTCATGCTCTACCGACTGAGCTAGCCGGGCGGTGCGCGATGCGAGAATGAAAATACGATGTATACGCCCAGTTGCTTGCACGGAAGAAAAAAAGAGCGCGCCCAACGTGGGGCTCGAACCCACGACCCCGAGATTAAGAGTGTCATGCTCTACCGACTGAGCTAGCCGGGCGGTTTTTTTTCTTTATTGCCTGGCTTTGACCCATAACATTTACACAAAAAACACTCAACAAAAAACACACAAAACGCTATGTACGTACGACACTGTCGTGGTCAGCCATCATGAGTCTGGCTTCGTCATACTAAAATTCACGAAGCATACAGAGCGGCTCTAGCCTCGAGAGCCACTCGGGAGGCTCCGCAGCTGCTTTCTGGATGGCCAGAAAGCAGTCCATTCATTCCCGAAGATAAATTCGGGCAGGTCGTGCGTCTTTGTCACAATAATAGCCTGCCATTCTGGAGCGCTATATACTATGGAGGCCCAAGAGCATTATGAGATCAAATGGTACCCCATCCTCATTGTCTGTGCTTAAATAACGAATTCCCTGCGCGTCAAGTGGTAGCCCTTTCTTTATTGTCCTTTGTAACACCTCCCAAAAATAAACCCCTTCCCAGCAATGCAAAAAAACATGGTCTATTGTTTCGGGCTGTTTACAAATTATGCAGTTCGATCCCCACGGTAAAAAGAAATCCTTTCCTTTCAAAAACTTTTTAACTGGGAGTGTCCCGGTGTGTAATTTAAAAAAGAAGGTCTTTACTCCTGGTGCCACCTGCATTTTCTTTACCCTTTTTAATACATCAGCTCCAGGACCTCCACTGTACAAGGCCCTGTACATAGGCTCTGGGAAAACAATATCACAAAGATCATGGTACAACTTCTTTCTTTTAGTTTTATACAAATAATCGCTAGAAAAACGCGCTGAAAGAAACCTAACACTTGCTACAATCTCTTTGTAGTAACCAAAAATTCCACTCGAGAGCTCTTCTGTGGTAACAACAAACTCGGGCAGCAATCGCCGTAGCTTCACCTGGCACACGGTGCGCAAGAACGGGTCTGAGACGTCGCGAAAAAACAAAAAACGGTTCACCAGCTGCCTTAAAAAGAGGTGCCCTAGCCCCAACCCCCCGTCTTTTACCCGCCGGAACAGGTTCGTTCGGCTGCAACGTTCCCATTCGGAAGCCCATATAAAGACGGCAAAAATCCGGTGTAACTTTTGAATGTGCACCCGAGAGCAATGCAAAACCTGCATCACATACCAGGGCTTGCTAATAAAAAACAGGTTGCAGACAGCAGCTCTGGTGAAAATGGAGAGATTGGTGCCTTTCCATTTTCCAGCTCTGTCACGTGCTTCTTTCGTTTGCTGTTTCCAATACTCCTCGCTTTCGCGATGCACGATGCGGGAATAAAAATACGATGTATAGGCCCTGTTGCTTGCACGGAAAAATGAAAAAACAGCACGCCCAACGTGGGGCTCGAACCCATGACCCTGAGATTAAGAGGCTCATGCTCTACCGACTGAGCTAGCCGGGCTTTGTTTTTTCTTTATTGCCTGGCTTTGACCCATAAAATTTACACAAAAAACACTCAACAAAAATCACACAAAACGCTATGTACATACGACACTGTCGTGGTCAGCCATCATGAGTCTGGCTTCGTCATACTAAAATTCACGAAGCATACAGAGCGGTTCTAGCCTCGAGAGCCACTCGGGAGGCTCCGCAGCTGCTTTCTGGATGGCCAGAAAGCAGTCCATTCTTTCCCGAAAATAAAATCGGGCAGGTCGTGCGTCTTTGTCACAATAATAGCCTGCCATTCTGGAGCGCCATATACTGTGGAGGCTCTTGGGACTGAGCTAGCCGGGTGGTGCACGATGCGGGAATAAAAATACGATGTATAGGCCCTGTTGCTTGCATGGAAAAAAGAAAAAAACAGCACGCCCAACGTGGGGCTAGAACACATGACCCTGAGATTAAGAGGCTCATGCTCTACCGACTGAGCTAGCCGGGCGGTGCACGACGCGGGAATAAAAATACGATGTATACGCCCAGTTGCTTGCACGGAAGAAAAAAAGAGCACGCCCAGCGTGGGGCTCGAACCCACGACCCTGAGATTAAGAGTGTCATGCTCTACCGAATGAGCTAGCCGGGCGGTGCACGACGCGGGAATAAAAATACGATGTATAGGCCCTGTTGCTTGCACGGAAGAAAAAAAGAGCACGCCCAACTTGGGGCTCGAACCCACGACCCTGAGATTAAGAGTGTCATTCCATTCCATTCCAAAAACCTTTATTTCCACCAGAGAAGAGGCTCCCCTACTCCCCATCTCTGGCACGCAGGCCTAGGGGTGGGGGCCGGGAGCCTCGCATCTAAAGGCAGGCATAGAGTTCTTGGTCTCTTGCGGCCTCCAGTGCCAGGTGAATGACTTTTTTCTGCACGGCGGGGTCCGCGCTTTGCAGAAGGGTTTCCCAGGCTTCCTTGCTATTTATTCCTTCTTTAATCCCTGGGGAGTGTGTACATTCCCAAATGATGTGATCTAGGGTCCCCCTATTCTCACATTTTTTGCATTTTTCCTCTATTTCCTTTTCCCTAAATACGTGTGATGCCCACACCGGGTTTATGAAGTTCCCAGCTTGTAGTCTACGCCATGTTGTAGCTTCTTTATTCCCTAGTGTTTTGTCCGGCGGAGGGAAAATCCTCCTTTGACTTCTATAGCTCTCTATTATTTCTGCATAGCTGATCAGTCTCTCATCCAGGTCCTTGCAGTCGGGCGGCTCTCCCCTGGCTCGGAAGTAGAGGTCTCGAGCCAGGGTGTTTGCCGCCTCGTTTCCAGGGATGGATGCGTGAGCTGGTACCCACACGATGCGTACGTCCCTCCCAATTTCCTTCTTTTTTAGAATTTGTGCTGCTTCTAAGGCAATCCTCCCTCTGCCATAATTGTAGACTGCAGTTTTGCTGTCACTAGCTATAATTTTGGCCTGCGTTCCTACGCATGCGAGCGCTATTGCGACTTCTTCCGCCGTTTCCGGGTTGCGGCTTCGAATGGATGCTGCTATCTCAGGTTCCCCCTTTCCGTTGACCACTGAGGCCACGGCTGCTCCTAGCTTCCCACTTGCTGCATCTGTGTATGCCACTGCTTTCTTATCTAGACTGTCCAGTCCTCTGGCCATGGCTTCTGCCCTCTTTTCCCTTCTTTCCTTGTTGAATTCTGGGTGCATATTTTTGGGCAATGGGTCTACTCTGATCTTTTCCCTAGCACATTTTGGAATGTCTTGTTTCTTTTGCATCCCCCTGTCGGTTTGCCTGTCGACCGCTTCTAGTATAGCTCTGCCGGTGCTCGTCCTGCTGAGCCTATCTAGCTGCGCTGATCTTACCGCTTCAGCTATCTCACTCCAGTTGTTGTGAAGCCCCATATTTAGTAGCCTTTCGTTTGAGGTGCTTATTGGCAAGCCCAGCGCCTTCTTATAGCTTTTCTTGATTATGGCATCAAGCTGCCTTTTTTCTGTTGCCCCTATCTTGAGGAAGGGGGTCGCGTAGCTGATCCTACTTAGTATATATGCCTGTACTAGTTTCATTAGGCTCTTCTCTTTGAGGCCTCTACCTCTAAGCGATATCCTTCTGAAAATTCCCGTGACTTGCGTCGCAAACTTGTCCAATCTTTTTAGGGTTTCATCATTGTAGCCGTTACTTTGTATGAATAGGCCCAGAATCCTGATCATATCTACCTTAGGCACCAGTTTTCCTTCCACAGTGATTTTAAAGTCCTCACCCTGCTTGAGCCTGTTTCTTTTTGGGTTGTATACCAGAAGCTCAGATTTCTCTGGTGAACATGCCAGTCCTCTTTGTGCTGCATACTCTACCACAGTGTCTGCTGCCTTCTGGAGTTTCCTTTCTATTTGCCCGTCGTCTCCTTTGTTTATCCAGACATTGATGTCGTCTGCATACATACTGAACTTTAGACCCTCTATTCCTTGAAGTAATTTAGGTAACCCTCTCATTGCTATGTTGAAGAGGAGTGGGGATAGTACCGACCCTTGGGGGGTGCCCCTGCTGCCCAGTTCTATGTTCCCTGATTCTATGTCCTGATATTTGATCCTCGCTGTTCTCCCAGTTAGGAAGTCCTTGACATAGTTATATGTTCTCGGACCTACCTCTAGACTATGTAGTTCCTCTAGTATAGCCTCGTGTTTGACGTTATCGAACGCCTTTTTGAGGTCGAGACCTAGGATTACTTTTGCATCTTTGGATTGGGATTCGATTATGTCGTGCTGCAGCCTCAGCATCACGTCTTGCGTACTCAGCCCCGGGCGGAAGCCAATCATCTCGCTTGGCCAGAGCTCGTTGTCTTCCATGTATCTGGTTAGCCTTGTCTGAATTACGTGTTCCATTAGCTTCCCTACGCAAGATGTGAGGGATATGGGTCTTAAGTTTTCGAGCTTCGGCGCTTTTCCCGGCTTTGGAATGAGTATGATGTTCGCCTCTTTCCATTGCGCGGGAAGCTTTCCGGTTTCCCACACCTTCTGCATATATGCAGTGATTGCTGTTATCGAGCCATCATCTAGGTTCCTCAGGGTTTTGTTGGTGATGCCGTCTGGGCCCGGGGCCGATTTTGACTTTAGCTTAATTATTTCCGCCCTTACCTCCGCTTCTGTTATTGGGCCGTCTAAAAGCTCCATCGGGGGACCCTGGTACTCTGGGAGTTCTACCCTCTTCGTGTCCCCTATATATGTTTGTATAATTTCTTTAACGAACTCCTCGTCCGTCCCCTCATAGATGTGCTTTGTCTTGGCTAGACTAATGCTCGCCTGCGTTTTAGAGTTGGTAGGGTCGAGTAGGTGCCTTAATAGGTTCCAGGTCTTTGTTAAGCTCATACCCCTTTCCATCTCGTCGCACCTGCTGCACCAGTTTTGCTCACACAACTGTCGTGCATATTTTTCTATGTCCCGATTTAGTCTTGCTATTCTTCTCCTGAGGTTCCTATTCCATCTCTGCTTCTTCCATCTGCGTTCGAGTCCATTTTTGGCCTCCCACATGTGCAGCAGTTTGTTGTCTGCTAGTTCTAGAACATATTGCCCCTTCAAAGTTACGGTCGCTTCCGACACGTGCTTCTTAAGGGTTTCTGTCCATTCCTCTATGTTTTGGATGGTTCCCCAATTTTGCTGGTCCCTTTGGGCCCTGAATTTGTCCCATTCCGTGATTTTGGGCAGTCTACCCGCTTTATCTTTGATGCCCGTGCGTACCGTCGTGGCGATAATGAGGTGGTCACTTCCTAGGTCCGTTCCTGTGTTCATCCAAGTGGCTGCCCTAACGTTTTTGGTTAGCGTGAGGTCAGGTGTGGTGTCCGCCATGACGCTATTCCCTCTCCTAGTTGGGCACCCCGGATCTGTTTGCAGGGTTAGGCCTAACTCCTGTATGTCCTCCCATAGGTGTCGTCCCTTCGTGTCCCTCGTACTGTATCCCCACTCCTCGTGATGGGCGTTGAAGTCCCCTACTATGATCAGTGGGCTAATGTTTGCCACTTTCATTGCTTTCCGAAATATTGCCCTGAACCTGACTTTTTGCTGCTTCGGTCTCGAGTACACGTTTAGTAGGAACAGGCTTGGTTCATTCTTTTTGCCCGTTATCATCTCTACTAGGACGACTTCTGCCTCTGCCGTGTTTAGCTCATGCTCAATTGTTGCTATGTTCCTTTTAACGTATGTGGTGACGTGAGATTTCTCCCCTCTATCACTGTGGAATGCTTGATACCCTGGTAGATTTAGCCGCTTACCAGTTTCTTGCAGGGCTATGGCCAGGGGCTTTTCCTCTAATGTATCGATGTATTGTTGCAATACCGCTCGCTTGCTTCGGAAGCCTCGGCAGTTCCACTGCCAAATGAGGGTCTTGTTTTTGGCCTTTCTATCCATGTTGGATTCGTGCTATTGCTTCCTCCGTTCGTTTATGTTGCTCCGCGTGGGCTATCAGCTCCGCTCTCTGGCTTTGTAATTCTGTTCTCTGAGCCTGGACTTCAGACTGCAGCTGTCCTATTGCCTGCGTTATCTGCATCATGAATTCCCTCATCTCGGCTTGTAGGGTGGAGATTGCTAGCCTATTCGCTTCGCTCTCTTTCCTGAGCGTTTCCCATATATCTACCTCCTCGTCCCCTTTGCGTTTGAGTGGGGGTCTCCTTGCTTTTTCCGCCTCCTCCGTTACCTGCCCTGTCGCCTGGGGTTTCTGCGTAAGAGGTCCGGTCTGCTTTGTACCTGTTTTGGGCTGTTCTGCTTGTTTCATCTCTAGTGGAGCTGCTTTTGCGCTCCCCTCTATGTGCTTTTTCAGGAGTCTCTGTAGCTCCTCTACCTGTTTTTTAAGTTTTTCTATCTCTCTGTCTTTATCATCTTTAGCCTGGGAGGCCCCTCTGTTAAGTTTTTCTATCTCCCTGTCGTTATCATCTTTAGCCTGGGAGGCCCCTCCTGCAAAGCTTACTGTTTTCGGCTCCTTGCTCGGCTCTCTGCTCCGGTCGCTGCGTCCTTTTCCCCAGGGGTCCTTTGGGTCCCTGGGCCTCGATCTCTCCGGGTCCCTGGACCGTGATCTGGATCTCGCCCTTCTTTGTTCCCCGAGTCCTCCCTGTCCTTTGGGGGCTCCCGGTTTTCCTGGGGGCGTCTGGTTCCTTGCCTCGCCTTCCCCCAATCTGGGGAAGCTGTCGTCTCGGCGATCCGTTCTTCCTGTAGGCTTCTGGTCCTTCCTGCGGGTCTCTTCTTCCTGCCTTTTTTCCCAGATCTTCTTCTTGATCTCGTACGGTGTTCTGTATATTTCCTTGCATCTTCGGTCTCCTAGTGGGTGTTCCTTTGCGCATAGTTGGCATTTGGTCTTGCATTTGTGGCCTTCTGCTGGGTTCTCTTCTCCGCAGCTTCTGCACTTCTTGTTTTCTGGGTCCGGGCAGACGTCCTGTCGGTGTCCCATTCGTCCGCATGCGTAGCAGACTTCGTACCTTTTCTTGTAGAGGACGCACCTCGTCGGCGTTGGGGATAGGTACACGTGCCATGGCACCCTGTTGCTTTCGAACAGGATTAGGACGGCCTTGGATTCTTTCCCTAATCTTCTCACTCCCAGTATGGGTGGGTTCTTGGCTCCGTGTTGCTCTAGTCTTTCGAAAATTTCTTCCTCCGTCCAGAAGTCCGGGGCGTCGTAGATCACTCCCTTCCCGCAGTTTTCCGGCGGGGTCAGGTACGCGTTCAGCGTTGTCTCTACGTCGCCTATCTTCAGCTCTGTTAGCGACGCGTATTTCTCTCTTCTATTTCCATCTCCGGTGGCTATCATGATGGACTGCTGTTTCCTGTTGAAGGTGATTATGTCCTCTCTGCTGCCTTCTCCGACCTCGGCCGCTTCGGCGATGGCGTTCGCCAGAAACGCTCCTCCGTGCACAAGTAGCTTCTCTATCCCACCTCTGGGACGCATGATTATTTTGTCGAAATCTTGCGGAATTCTCGTTATTTGTTTCTCCACCGATTTCGCAGCCAGTCTTCTTCCCTCCTGCCTTGCGGCCGTCCTGTCCTTAGCTTTTGTCTCGACCACGGGGTCGTCGGCTATTTCCTTTTCCGGAATTAGTCTTCCATTCTTTCTTGTCCTAAACCATTGCCCTGGGGCTTTTAGCTCCTCCGGGTCTATCTCTCTTCCCTCAACCACCTCCATGGCACTGGGAGGGCTCGGGCGTCGGCCGTTAGGCCTAGGCCTCTCCTTTGTCTTGGCTAAGCCTCGTTAGGCTTAGCCCGGTCTCCTTCCCGTTGGGGCCTTCTCGGCCCTATAATTCAGGAAAATCGGCCCACCTTGTTGGTTATTGGTGTTCCTAGCCTTCCGGTTCTCTTCCGACGCTGATTCCAGCCAGTTTGGGTCGTCCTCAGGCTCCTGAGCACGACTTCGTCCCCGATGTCGACGGAGCTCGCCGAACGCACGTCCGACCGCCTCGACAGCCGGCGGAAGAATCTAAGAGTGTCATGCTCTACCGAATGAGCTAGCCGGGCGGTGCACGATGCGGGAATAAAAATACGATGTATAGGCCCTGTTGCTTGCACGAAAAAAAAAAACAGCACGCCCAACGTGGGGCTCGAACCCATGACCCTGAGATGAAAAGGCTCATGCTCTACCGACTAAGCTAGCCGGGCGGTGCAAGATGCGGGAATAAAAATACGATGTATAGGCCCTGTTGCTTGCATGGAAAAAAGAAAAAAACAGCACGCCCAACGTGGGGCTAGAACCCATGACCCTGAGATTAAGAGGCTCATGCTCTACCGACTGAGCTAGCCGGGCGGTGCACGACGCGGGAATAAAAATACGATGTATACGCCCAGTTGCTTGCACGGAAGAAAAAAAGAGCACGCCCAACGTGGGGCTCGAGCCCACGACCCTGAGATTAAGAGTGTCATGCTCTACCGAATGAGCTTGCCGGGTGGTGCACGACGCGGGAATAAAAATACGATGTATAGGCCCTGTTGCTTGCAAGGAAGAAAAAAAGAGCACGCCCAACTTGGGGCTCGAACCCACGACCCTGAGATTAAGAGTGTCATGCTCTACCGAATGAGCTAGCCGGGCGGTGCACGATGCGGGAATAAAAATACGATGTATAGGCTCTGTTGCTTGCACGAAAAAAAAAAACAGCACGCCCATCGTGGGGCTCGAACCCATGACCCTGAGATTAAAAGGCTCATGCTCTACCGACTAAGCTAGCCGGGCGGTGCACGATGTGGGAATAAAAATACGATGTATAGGCCCTGTTGCTTGCATGAAAAAAAAAAGAAAAAAACAGCACGCCCAACGTGGGGCTAGAACCCATGACCCCGAGATTAAGAGGCTCATGCTCTACCGACTGAGCTAGCCGGGCGGTGCACGACGCGGGAATAAAAATACGATGTATAGGCCCTGTTGCTTGCATGAAAAAAAAAAAGAAAAAAACAGCACGCCCAACGTGGGGCTAGAACCCATGACCCTGAGATTAAGAGGCTCATGCTCTACCGACTGAGCTAGCCGGGCGGTGCACGATGCGGGAATAAAAATACGATGTATAGGCCCTGTTGCTTGCATGAAAAAAAAGAAAAAAACAGCACGCCCAACGTGGGGCTAGAACCCATGACCCTGAGATTAAGAGGCTCATGCTCTACCGACTGAGCTAGCCGGGCGGTGCACGACGCGGGAATAAAAATACGATGTATACGCCCAGTCGCTAGCACGGAAGAAAAAAAGAGCGCGCCCAACGTGGGGCTCGAACCCACGACCCTGAGATTAAGAGTGCCATGCTCTACCGAATGAGCTAGCCGGGCGGTGCACGATGCGGGAATAAAAATACGATGTATAGGCCCTGTTGCTTGCACGGAAAAAAGAAAAAAACAGCACGCCCAACGTGGGGCTCGAACCCATGACCCTGAGATTAAAAGGCTCATGCTCTACCGACTGAGCTAGCCGGGCGGTGCACGATGCGGGAATAAAAATACGATGTATAGGCTGTTACGTTTGGAGACGCCAACATGCCAAGAATATTACAGCCACTGGGAATCATCAATCTACCGAGGCTTCAAAGGGCCGTCGATGTGGTTGCAGCGCTACGAGTGCAGGTGGTGGCGTCTACAAGGGTCCTTTCCCCCCCCCCCCCCCCCTGCTGTTTACGGGGTGAAACGGCTCCCCGCTGTCTGAGAACGGCCTTGGTGAACTTGTCTTTTGTTCTCAACGCCGGACCCTCCCGGGACCTTTTTCTCCCGGAGGGGACGGCGGGGGAGCCGGCGAGCGGCGGAACTGCAAATCAGCCGTGACAAATGCGGCCGGGTTTGACTAAGCCAACGTCTCCCTCGTGCTTCGAAAACAACTTCGACTTAGACTGTGCTTTCCCACACCCATACGTGAAAGCTTCTGCGAACTGCGGTGGGATCCATTCGCCCCCACACTACCGCTGTGAAGTGCAGGTGACTGACCTTCAACGCTCTCAATGGGACCCCCTTCGGGCTATTCACTGAAGCCTGGACAGCCCGGACACTAATCTGCCAGAAGTGGCAAGAGTGTGTGGCTGGGGGTGGACCCGGAAGACTGGACACGTGATCTACATCACAGTGATTCGACGCATTTTTAATGAACTAGATTCCCCAACTAGGGACCTGGGGACAGCGGACCCTATTTAAGCAGCGATCTGGCGTGTGTTCGCCAGCTCCCGATTCACTCTTTCAATCTTTGTATAAATGTAAATAAACCCTTCAGTCTCTTCTTCACCTCGAAGACCCTCTCATCTCTTCGTCAACCCCACTACAGCAGTCTCCCGATCCGGAACCCGGGGACACCGACCTTGGCGAGAGACGGCACAGGCGAACCAGGGGCCCGCATCTAACAACTGGTGGCAGCGGTGGGATCGAAGCGCAATCCCCCAACACCGGTGGCCTGCTACGGGAGAGAAGCCCCACTTCTAACAAGGCCCTGTTGCTTGCACGGAAAAAAAGAAAAAACAGCACGCCCAACGTGGGACTCGAACCCATCACCCTGATTAAAAGGCTCATGCTCTACCGACTGAGCTAGCCGGGCTTTTTTTTATTGCCTGGCTTTGACCCATAACATTTACACAAAAAACACTCAACAAAAAACACACAAAACGCTATGTACATACGACACTGTCGTGGTCAGCCATCATGAGTCTGGCTTCGTCATACTAAAATTCACGAAGCATACAGAGCGGCTCTAGCCTCGAGAGCCACTCGGGAGGCTCCGCAGCTGCTTTCTGGATGGCCAGAAAGCAGTCCATTCTTTCCCGAAAATAAATTCGGGCAGGTCGTGCGTCTTTGTCACAATAATGAGCCTGCCATTCTGGAGCGCCATATACTGTGGAGGCCCAAGAGCATTATGAGATCAAATGGTACCCCATCCTCATTGTCTGTGCTTAAATAACGAATTCCCTGCGCGTCAAGTGGTAGCTCTTTCTTTATTGTCCTTTGTAACACATCCCAAAAATAAACCCCTTCCCAGCAATGCAAAAAAACATGGTCTATTGTTTCGGGCTGTTTACAAATTAAGCAGTTCGATCCCCACGGTAAAAAGAAATCCTTTCCTTCCAAAAACTTTTTAACTGGGAGTGTCCCGGTGTGTAATTTAAAAAAGAAGGTCTTTACTCCTGGTGGCACCTGCATTTTCTTTACCCTTTTTAAAACATCAGCTCCAGGACCTCCACTGTACAAGGCCCTGTACATAGGCTCTGGAAAAACAATATCACAAAGATCATGGTACAACTTCTTTCTTTTAGTTTTATACAAATAATCGCTAGAAAAACGCGCTGAAAGAAACCTAACACTTGCTACAATCTCTTTGTAGTAACCAAAAATTCCACCCGAGAGCTCTTCTGTGGTAACAACAAACTCGGGCAGCAATCGCCGCAGCCTCACCTGGCACACGGTGCGCAAGAACGGGTCTGAGACGTCGCGAAAAAACAAAAAACGGTTCACCAGCTGCCTTAAAAAGAGGTGCCCTAGCCCCAACCCCCCGTCTTTTACCCGCCGGAACAGGTTCGTTCGGCTGCAACGTTCCCATTCGGAAGCCCATATAAAGACGGCAAAAATCCGGTGTAACTTCTGAATGTGCACCCGAGAGCAATGCAAAACCTGCATCACATACCAGAGCTTGCTAATAAAAAACAGGTTGCAGACTGTAGCTCTGGCGAAAATGGAGAGATTGGTGCCTTTCCATTTTCCAGCTCTGTCACGTGCTTCTTTCGTTTGCTGTTTCCAATACTCCTCGCTTTCGCGATAAGCATCGAGCGGAACGCCCAAATACTTGCCCGGTGTCGTCGCCCACGGTACGTTGGCAAAATGGTCCGGGTGGGATGGCCACCATCCATGCCAGAGTCCGAGGCATTTGGACCAATTAACCCCGCTACCGGTGACTTCGCTGAACTCGCGTACACACCCGACAGCTTCGCTTATGCTCTCCTGATCAACCGTGAATACAGCAACGTCGTCAGCATACGCCAGCAGCTTAACTTCAGCAGCTTGCAACCTAAAGTCATTAATACTATTGTCTTCTATTATTTTCCTACACAGTGTTTCGATGTAAATACAAAATAAGAGAGGGCTGAGGGGGCAGCCCTGACGCACCGAACGCTGCACGCTAATGGGGGCCCCCAGGCACTTGTTAACAATCAATCTTGTCGTGCAGTTTCGATACGCCAGGGCTACACCCTCGCGGATAACTGAACCGACATACACATGGTCTAAAACGGAAAACAAGATTTCATGAGAAACACAATCAAAAGCTTTTTCGAGATCAATCTGAAGCATGGCCACCCGCCCATTAATTGCATCGCAGGTTTCAAGTACACTGCGTGCTTTGTGAATGTTGGAAAAAATCGATCGCCCTTTTATTCCACATGTCTGGTGGGGTCCAACAATATCCACTATCACTGTCTGTAGTCTTCGCGCCAATACCTTCATAAAAATTTTGTAGTCCACATTAGTGAGTGCTATCGGTAGATATGCGGTAACAGATTTTAATTTCTCTATATCATCAGTTTTCGGTATGAGTACCGTATGGGAAGTCCCAAAAGACGGAGGCAAAAAGTTTATTCCATAGGCTTCGTTAAACATTGTACATAGCACCGGGGCAATTTCATGCTTAAATTCTTTATAAAATGCCGCACTGAATCCATCTGGTCCTGGTGATTTTCCGAGGTTTATTTCATCTATCGCATGCCCTACTTCGTTTTCAGTTATTTCTAGTTCCATTTTCTTTTTCCTTTCTTCGTCCAGCCGTGGCATTGCACCAAGAAACTGATGCTTAAATGCAACTGCGTCTGCCGGATGCCACGAAAAAAGCCTCTGGTAGAATTGTGTAAAGGCTGCTTCGATGTGGTCATTGTCTGCCGATAAGATACCCCCCCCCCCCCATTCTATTTTATCGATGTGATTACTTTCAGCGTGGGCTTTTTCTAAACCGAGAGCACGTTTTGATGGCGCTTCGCCAGCAGCTGTGTCTTCCGCCCTCGCCCTCACCAGTGCTCCGCGATAACGCCGTTCTTCCATGAGTTCTATCTTTTGCTTGTTTTTCCTGACATCTTCAATCCATTTCCCAGGCGCCTTGCATTCCTGCTTCAGCAACGTTTGCAGTAGTGCCTTTAACTCAGCTTCGTCTTGTTTTTCCTTATACCGGATACAAGTGGCCCTTTCTATTGCTTTGATTTTTAAAGATTCTTTGCTTAACTACCACTGTTGCCATATCTTCAGGGTCTTGCACGGGTTTATTTTTCCTATTTCATCCTTTACTGCTCGGTAGTAAACATCGTCGCGAAGAAGCGTGTTGTTTAGCTTCCACATTTCCCATGAAAATGCCTTGCTTCGCTTGACACTTCCGAGGCAGCACTCAACTAAACAGTGGTCTGAGAAAGACACTCCCACAACTTCGTACTGGCTGCATACAGGGGCAAGGTCAACTGATGTATAAATGCGGTCCAGCCGTGCATGGCTTGAGCCCTGAAAATGGGTGAACTTCACTGCCCGCGCACCCTCAAGACATTCAGCCACATCTTCGAGGTTTCCGTTATCAATAATTCTGATCAACACTTCAGTGCTCCTGTCTCGAAACCCCCGGATGCTTGACTTATCGCGAGCATTTAGGACACAATTGAAGTCACCTAAGACGATGAGCTGCCTCTCCGTGCAAACGCGCTCTAGGAGGCTTTGGAAAAAAGCAACTCTTTCCTCTACCCCATTCGGTGCATACACGACAACAATGCGCCACTCAATGCTATTCAGGGAAAAGTCAAGGACAATACACCGGCCAGACACACACGAAAAATATGCTTGCACCTCTAGCCCCGGGATCTTCTTTACAAAGAGCACGCAACCAGCAGATGTCCCCACTGCATGACTGACGACAGCCAAAAATCTAGTCGTGAAACGTTGCACCATGCTGTCAGTTCCTTCGTTGTCATCCACTTTCGTCTCTTGCACGGCCAATACATCTATCTCGCGTTCCGTAATAAGTCGATACACCTGACCTTGTTTTTTCCTAGTCGCCAGGCCTCGTACATTCAGCGTAGCGACTTTAAAGGCAGAGGCGGGAGCCATTTTAACTCAAGAGGAAGGACCCAACAGCATGGCGCTTACCTCCCACGTCTAGCGCGCGGCTAGACGCCACTGTTGCCGCCGGTATCATCCGGCGGAAGAACATCGGCCTGCTCGAGGAGTACCTTGCCGCCGGCCCGCTTGTCATCCGAAAGGTTCGGGCGCGGCCGTAACTTCGGACGCCGCGGGATTGAGCCGTCTTTGCAGGGGGTTCCTCGACGCCGGGCGCTACCACCTTGTCCCCTTCGGGGCTAGGGTCTGGTCGTGGGGACGCTTCGCCGGTGTGGTGACGGGGGGCGTGACGCTAGTTGCACGGGCGCCGCTCTTCTCGTGGATGTCCTCGCTCGGCTCTTTTGCCTCGACGTCCTCAGGCTCTGTTGGGCAGGCCCCGTTCCCTGACGTCTCGTTAGCAAAGCGGGGGCAGTCTACCGTCGGCGGTTGGCTCGCTGGTTCGTCGGCCGCCTTCGTGCTATCCTCGGAGCTCACACACGTGGCAAGCGTCGAAGGCGGCTTGCCCGCCTCGTCCGTGCCAGTCGCTGCTTCCTCCGCCTCGGCGACGTCCATGAGTTACACGGTGTCGTTCGCCTTTCCGAGACCGGTAGCCGACGCGTAGGTATGGACGCAGTCCGCGTCCGTGTGTCCATAGCGCCTGCACTGGGAACACCTGGGAACCTTGCAATCTCGGCGAACGTGGTCCGTGCCGTGACAACGCAAGCACTGCATCGGTCGCCCGGGCACAACCACGAGGGCCAGCTCACCGGCTACTCGCAACTGGTGTGGCAAATCATCCACCTTCATTCCAGGCTTCAACTTGGGTAGCACGGTCCTGGTGGTTGAGCCTTTCTCCTTCATCCCTTGGACGCGCCAACGCTCCCGCGTCACCTCCGTCACGTTTCCGAACGCCGCGAAAGCAGTACTGATGTCTTCGTCAGCCACACCGTGCAGCATCGTGCACCGCCCGGCTAGCTCATTCATCTGAATGAGCTAGCCGGGCGGTGCACGATGCGGGAATAAAAATACGATGTATAGGCCCTGTTGCTTGCGTGGAAAAAAGAAAAAAACAGCACGCCCAACGTGGGGCTAGAACCCATGACCCTGAGATTAAGAGGCTCATGCTCTACCGACTGAGCTAGCCGGGCTTTTTTTTCTTTATTGCCTGACTTCGGCAAGAATCACAATACACAAATACACTTACAACGCACAATGAACAATACTTAACGCTATCCGCCTGGTGGGTTGTGGCTTCGTCATATTAAAACTCAAATCTCTCTAAGCGCCACCAATGGCTCTATTCTATCGAGCCACTCGGGAGCTTCAGGAGAGATTTTCTGAATTTCAGTATACTTATACACACACTCCTGAAATTAGATCCGTGCTGGCCGTGCATCAGGATCGCAGTGATATCCTGCCATTCTGGAGCGCAAAATACAGTGGAGTCCCATTAGCATAATAATGTCGAATGGTGTCCCATCCTCACTCTCTACAGGCAAGTACCGTATTCCATGAGAGTCTAGCGGTAATTCCTTTTTTAAAGTCCTTTGCAAGATGTCCCAAAACTATACCCCTTCCCAACAATGCACAAAAACGTGGTCTATTGTCTCCGGTTGTTTACAGATCAAACAATGTGATCCCCATGGTAGAAATAAATGCTTCCCCTCCAAAAATTTCTTTACTGGCAGTGTTCCGGTATGTAACTTAAAGAGAAATGTTCTTGCACTTGGCGGCACCTGCATCGCCTTCACACGCTTAAGTACGTCGCGTCCCTGGCCTCCACTGTATATGGTCCTGTACATAGGTTGTGGAAGAACTACATCGCACAAATCCCTATACAACTTCCTCCTGCTAACAGAAGACAAATACTCAGAAGACAAAAACCGAACAGACGGGAATCGAACACTCGCGACAACCTCTCTAAAGTAACCAAAAATACGTCCCGATAAATTTTCGATTTAGACAACAAAATCCGGCAGTGCATTTCCAAGCCTTAATTGGCACCAAGTGCGCAAAAACGGATCCCTTACATCACGCACAAAAAAAATCTGCTTACGACGTGCCGCAGAAATACGTGCCCCAGACTCAGGCCACCGTCCTTGACCCGCATAAACAAATTCGTCCGGCTGCATCGTTTCCAGCCTGCAGCCCACACAAAAACGGCAAAGATCCGGTGCAATCTCTGTACGTTCATCCTTGCACAATGCAACACTTGCATCACGTACCACAGCCTAGACATAAAAAACAGATTACACACTGTGGCCCTTGCGAAAATTGACAGATGTTGCCCTTTCCACCTCTCAACCTTTTCACGCATGGCTTGCGTCTGTTCTCCCCAGTACGGTTCGCTATCGCGATAACCGTCTAGTGGGACGCCCAAGTACTTTACTGGGGTCGTCACCCAGGACATCTTCGCAAAATTGTCGGGCTTCGTTGGCCATTCTCCGTGCCAAAACCCCAGGAACTTTGACCAATTCACTTTACTGCCTGTGACTTTGGTGAATTCTTTTACACATGCCACGGCCTCGGTTACACCTTCCCGATTCACTGTAAACACTGCGACATCATCCGCATAGGCCTGCAGCTTAACTTCTGCCGCCTGAAGCTGGAAGCCACGAATTTTTTCATTTTTCATGATATTCAAACACAACGCTTCGATGTAAATGCAGAATAGAAGGGGGGCTAAGGGGACACCCCTGGCGCACAGAACGCTGCAGGACGATGGGGGCCCCCAAACTCTTATTTACAATTAGTCTTGTCGTGCAGCTCCGGTACGCCAAGGCCACTCCCTCGCGAATAATGGACCCTGCATTTACATGGTCGAGTATGCAGAACAGGATTTCGTGCGAAACACAATCGAATGCTTTCTCAAGATCAAGCTGAAGTATTGCTACACCGCTATTTGTATGATCACAACATTCAAGCACACACCTCGCTCTATGAATATTGGTAACAATGGAGCGTCCCTTGATCCCACACCTCTGGTGAGGACCGACTATATCTTGAATAACTGACTGTAGTCTACGGGCTAAAATCTTCATGAAAACTTTATAATCTACGTTTGTGAGTGCGATAGGGCGATATGCTGTGAGCTGTTGTAACTTTTCTACTTCATCATATTTAGGAATTAACACTGTGTGAGATCTACCGTAAGACGGAGGCAATTCATTTACTTTGTAGGCTTCATTATACACTGCTGTCAGTACTGGCACTATTTCGTGCGTATATGCTTTGTAAAAAGCCGCACTTAATCCATCAGGTCCAGGTGATTTGCCAAGGTTCAAATTTTCTATCGCATGCTCGACCTCTGACGCAGTTATCGACAGCTCCAACCTTTCTTTCTGTTCGTCATCTAATCGCGGAAAAGCGCCAAGAAACTTTTCCTTGAATGCGCTCACATCCACTTCTTGCTTTGCAAACAACACCTGATAATATTCAAGAAATGCCTGCTGGATATGACCGCTTTCTCCAGATAACGCCCCACCCCGATCAATCTTTTCAATGCGGTTTCGCTGAGCATGCGCTTTTTCAATTCCTAGCGCTCGTTTTGACGGTGTCTCCCCAGCGGCTACATCTTGCGCCCTAGCCCGCACAAGCGCGCCACGATAGCGTTCTTCTTCGAAGAGTTCAATTTTGTGTTTTATTTTTCTAATGTCGTCGATCCATTTTCCACGCTCTTCACTTTCCTTTTCGACAAGTTTAGCCAGTAAAGATCTTAAATTTTCTTCCTCACGCTTCTCCTCTTGTCGTATACAGCTTGACCTTTCGATCGCTGCTATCTTTATTTGTTGTTTGCAAAGTTCCCATTGCTGCCATACTTTCAGTTCCCCGCCCGTCTCTAATTTGCCGATTTCTTCATTTACTTTCCTGCTAAAGATGTCGTCTGTAATGAGCTTATTATTTAATTTCCACATCTCCCAAGAAAACTGATTTTCTCTTTTCTTTGTCCCTATCCCACACTCCACTAAACAATGATCAGAAAATGATACCGGTACTACACTGTAGGTACTGCATTTTGAAATAACATCCGGCGACACATAAATGCGATCTGGCCGTGCATGGCTTGACTGCTGAAAATGTGTATACCTCACACAACGCTCGCCTTCTAAACATTCCGCCACGTCATCGAGGTTGCACGTCGCTATAACCACTGAGAGTGCCTCAGTGCTTCTGTCCCTAAACGCCCGTGCACTGGTTTTATCACACCCTCTCAGGACGCAATTCAAGTCACCCATGACGATCAGGGATTTCTCACAAATTAAGTACTTTTTTAGGCTCTGAAAAAAAGCTGTCCTTTTATCCACCGCATTTGGAGCGGACACACAAATTATGCGCCAATATGTTTTGTTGTACACGAAGTCAACCAAAACACATCTACCCGATGGACACGCCATATATCCCTGAACCTCAAGTCCCGGTACATTCTTAACAAAAATGACACAGCCCGCAGACGTGCCTATAGCGTGGGACACTACTGCAAAAAAGCTAGACGTGAAACGTCGCACCATGTTCCCGGTCTCATCTTCCCCGTCAATTTTCCTTTCCTGCACTGCCAGGACGTCAATCTCATGCTCAGTTAAAATGCGGTATACCTGGCTCTGCTTCTTCTTGCTTGCCAGTCCCCTGACATTAAGTGTACCGACTTTTATGGGGGACGCAGGAGCCATTTTCATACAGAAGAAAGAGGTCGGGAACATGGTGCTTACCCTTCCCGTCTAGCGCGTGGCTAGACGACGTCTTTGACACCAGAGCCATCCGGTGCTGGTTCGAGGCCTGGCTGCGGGGGCGGTTTGCCGAGGGTTCTCCTCTCCGTCGACACATTAGGTCGTGGTCGGATGGATGGCCGCCGTGCTTGGGTCGTTTTTGCCGGCGGCTCCTCGACACTGGGGGCTGCTGCCTTGTCTCCATAGGTTCCGGTCTGGGCATGTGGTCTCTTCGCTGGGGCAGGACCACTGGTAGGACGGGCGCCGCTCTTGTCATGGTTCTCGTTCGGAGTCGCTGGCTCGGTTTCTTGGAGCGCTGAGTCGGTTTCTTGGAGCGCCGGCGCGCTTATTTCATCACTCGACGCCTCCATCCCATTTGTCGAAGATTCTGCCCCTTCAGGCTTCCGCCCACCATCGCTGCTGGAGGGTCCCGAAGAGTCCGTCGCGCCTGCGTGCTTTTCTGGTTCGCCTATGCCTTTTGCAGATTCTTCGGCCTCGGCTACGTCCATCAGGAGTTCCGCAGAGTCGTCTTTCGACACAGCGCCCGTAGCCACCGCATAAGTGCGGACACTGTCGGCATCTGCGTGACCGCACCGCCGACACTTAGTGCAGCGGGGAACTTTACATTCACGCCGCACGTGACCCGTACCGTGGCAGCGCAGGCACTGCATTGGATTCCAGGCGCCACGACAAGAGCCAACTCTCCGGCGACGCGTACCTGGTGTGGTAGGTCATCCACTTTAAGACCGGGCTTCAACTTCAGTAGGACAGTTCTTGTCGTTGAGCTCTTGTCATTGAAGCCTTGGATCCGCCACCGCTCTCGCGTAACGTCGGCCACTTTGCAAAACGCCGCTAATGCCGTCCGGATGTCGCCGTCGGCCACCCCATGAAGCATCCAGTGTAGCCGCAGCTTTACCTGTTGGTCTTCCGGGTCGATGATGAGGCAGCGTGTCTCTTAACTTGCAGCTCATTGAAGGCGAGCAACTTCTTTGCTGCCTCCGTGCTCCGCAGGGTGACTGCCCACACATGGTTGATTTGGTACGCCCCCAACGCGACCACGTCGGGCAGCGTACCGGTCTCGGCCAGGGCGTCACGGAAATCTTCGACCCGAAACGGCCTCGCTCGCACGTCTCCGTGAAGAAAAACCGTGTTGCCAACAACACGTGTTGTTGGTAGTGTCGGCGAAATGATCTGGTAATCCTTATCTTCACAGTATTCAATCCTGTTTCCGCGGCCGTCGTAGGCCGCTGTCGCCGCTCCGCTGGAGCCCATGATACTGCGATCGGATCAGCTCGGCTGCCGGAAGCAGAATGACTGAGCTAGCCGGGCGGTGCATGATGCGGGAATAAAAATACGATGTATACGCCCAGTTGTTTGCACGGAAGAAAAAAACAGCGCCCAACGTGGGGCTCGAACCCACGACCCTGAGAATAAGAGTCTCATGCTCTACCGACTGACCTAGTCGGGCGGTGCACGATGCGGGAATAAAAATACAATGTATGCGCCCAGTTGCTTGCACAGAAGAAAAAAACAACCAGCACGCCCAACGTGGGGCTTGAAGCCGCGCCCCTGAGATTAAGATTCTCATGCTGTACCGACGGAGCTAGCCGGGCTTTTTTTTCTTTATTGCCTCCTCAGACAACAATTCAAACAATACAGACATGACTAAAAACACCAGTACAGGCAGGCAGGCCTGGCGTGGGTAATATTTTCTGAGTCTGACCAAATCGTCAAGAACAGCCATCCATTGCGGCGGCTCCGTTTGTGCGCGATACACCTCTGCAATGTATGTAACACTATCAATAAAATTTTCACGGGCTGACCGAACAACAATGTCTGCATGTCGCACAGCCATCCTTGTCTTCCACAAACTGTGGAGGCCCAGGAGCATGAACATGTCACACGGTGTGTCATCATCAGTCTCTGCAGTTAAAAACCTGATTCCAGAAGGGGTGACTGGTAGTTCCTTTTTAAGTGTGCGTTGTAAAATGTCCCAGAAAAAGATAGGATCCCAGCATTAAATGAAAACATGTTCAATGGTTTCTGGTTTTCTGCACAGAAGGCAATTCACTGTCCAGGGCACAATAATCCTTTTGTCCTCGAGCCATGTCTTTACTAAAAAAGTATTAGTGTGCAACTTGAAAAAGAATGTTTTAATTGAAGCTCTTACTGGCATATTTTTCACTCTTTTCAAAACGTCCTCTCCTGGGCCTCCGCAGTACATCGTTCTGTACAGTGGGACTGGCATCATGATGTTAATTAAGTCTTTGTACAACTTCTTTTTGCTAACCAAAGAGAAGTACTCTAATGAAAAATGGGCTGTTAGTACGCGATATGACAACAATTTCGTGCAGATAACCAGTTACACCATGATTCACAGCATTACTAGTGCTAACGATGAAATCAGGTAAAGTTTTAGCCAGTCGAACATGCAACATTGTGCGCAAAAAACCACCACTTTGGTCCCGTAAGAAAAACAACCGTGACAACCGTGTCTAAGAAACAAATTTGATAAGCCAAGTCCTCCACTGCGAGCAGATCGAAAAAGATTTGAGCGACTCTCTCCCAAGTCGAGCCCCAAATGAACACTGCAAAAGCTCTGTGCATTTTTTGCACATTCGCACGCGACATAAAAAGAACTTGCAATACATACCAAATCTTTGCAACAAGAAATACATTACACACTGTAGCCCGCGCAAACATCGAGAAACCACGACCTTGCCATGATGAAGTATTTTCTTACAAGGTCTCCATTTCTGCCTTCCAATATTCGTTATTTCCTTTGTAATGCTGCGGCGGGACTCCCAGGTATTTATTTGGTGTCGTCGTCCACGACATATTTGCAAAATAGTCCGGAGTCATGTCCCAGTTGCCGTGCCAGAAGCAAACGCTCTTTTCCCAATTAATCTGGGACCCCATCTGTTTGCAAAATTTGTCGGCTACTTGAACCACCTCAAGGACACTGCTTCTGTCCGCGCAAAATACAGCGATATCATCCGCGTAAGCTAACACTTTAACTTCAGATGACTGCAGTTTGAAGCCACGAATGCTTTAAGGGCGTAAGAGAGCAAACACAAAAAGGTTCAAGGTACAAGGTAAACAACAGTGGGGAGAGTGGGCAGCCTTGCCTCACTGATGGCTGAACAGGAACAAGTTCACTAAGCGTCCTGTTTATTACAATACGCGTTGTACAGTCACTGTAAGCCATCCTGACACCTTCAGTAATCACGTGACCGATATTGATGTGTTTTAGCACCTCGAACATTATTTCATGCGAGACCCTGTCGAAAGCTTTCGCCAGGTCAAACTGCAACATAGCAACTCGGCCTGCGAACGCGTCACAACACTCTAACACACTTCTCGCAATATGAGTATTAGTTGTGATCGTGCGGCCCTTGATTCCGCATGTTTGGTGAGGCCCCACAAGACTTTTAATTACCGTTTGTGTTCTCTTCGCCAAAACTTTCATTAAAATTTATAATCGGTGTTTGTTAATGTAATTGGCCTGTATGACTCAACCGACATCAGCTTCTCTGGGTCTTCTGTTTTCGGTATTAGCACCATGTGACTTGTCCTGAAAGAAAGGGGCCGTCTATTTTACTCGTATGCTTCAGCGTACACACGGTGTGAGATCACTGACAGTTCGGGCGCAGAAGCCTTGTAAAAGGCTGCTCCTAAGCCATCGGGCCCGGGCGACTTGCTATCAGCTAATTCCTTTATCGCCCTCCCATTTCGTCCGTGCTTATGACACCTTCTAGGTTCCCTTTAGTTTCGACATCTAACTTAGGCTTGGCAGCAAGAAACTGCGCTTCAAACTCACTTTGCACTTGTTTTGTGCCGCCAAAGAGATACCTATAGTGCTCGACGAATGCCCTTGCAGTTACCGCGCTATCAGGACTCACTTCATTTTGATAAGATATATGTTTGATTTCCTTCTTCGTAGCGTACTGTTTCTCATCGCTCAACGCCCGTCTATTTGGGGTTTCCCCCAGCCACAACCTTTCTGCGCGTGCGCGAATCACTGCTGCTTTGTATTTTTCCGCATCAAGCAGTTCCAATTCGCTTTTAATTTTGCTTACTTCTCTAGTGTACGCACCGGGTTCCGCCCCTTCCATCTTTACAAGCCATTCAAGTTGCCGTTTGAGCTCTTTTTCCTTTAACGTTTCGTTGTAGCGTAGGATAGGGCCCCCTTCAATCGCCATCATTTTTACTTGCATTTTTAGTTCATCCCACGCGACCGCATACTGCGCGGGCTCTCTTGTCAACACATCGTTCAATCCTTTCTTTTACTTTATTAACAGAAGTGACATCTTCGAGCAGTTTCGCATTAAGCTTCCACAATTGCCAATTAAATTTTGACTGCTTTCGTTTCGTCCCTAGCGTAAAGGAGGCTATACAGTGGTTACTGAATGATACGGGCGTAACGGAGTAGCCGCTACAAAGAGGTATCAGATCCAGCGACACATACGCTCGGTCTAGTCTCGCATGACTTTTCCCCTGAAAATGTGTGTATTGTCGTCTTCCCGCGTTCGACAAAACCATGCCGACATTTTCAAGGTTGTGGTCATTGATTAGCGTGCTCAAAAGTTCAGCGCTTTTATCTCTAACGTGGCGATTGTTCGCATGATCTTCCGCACAACAGACACAGTTAAAATCACCCAAAAGAATAACAGCCTTATTGCATTTGATGTAAAATTCAAGGTTTTCGAAGAAGATAAATAGGTCTTGCATATCATTTGGTGCATACACACATATCAGTCGCCATTGAGAACCGGAAAAAAAAGAAGTTTAAAACAGTTAGACGACCGTTTTCACTGACAGTTAGAGACTCCTAAAAAATAACAACGCATTTACGTGTTAGGACGGCACAACCACCAGGTGTACCTACAGCATGGCAAATAGAAACATTATAATGCGCCGTAAACGCTGCAACCATACGATCCGTCTGCTCCTGGCTCTCAACTTTCGTTTCTTGCACAGCCACAATGTCAAGCTCATCGTCTAGGCAGATGCGGCTTAGCTGGTATTGTCGCCGCCTTGCTGAAAGACCTGGAACAATAATTGTTGCAATCCTTAGTGCTTTCTTCATTTTTGTCATCATTTAAGAGCAGGAAGAGACAGTTCGTGCAGTGGAGAGAGACATGTGACGCGTAGCAGTAGTCAGAATTACTCTTTGCGTGCAGCATACAGTACTACATGCCCAACATTGTCTCCTCTCTCGTACCTTGGTAGCGTCTCGCGGGCACACTGCTGCTTGTCCATCCATTGTTTGGCATTGTGCTTCTAGGAGCCTTTCGAGGCACAGGTCGCGCCGTCTACGGGGGCGGTGGTGCCGCCGGTCTTCTGTCCGGCGGGATGTTAGGTTTCGGGCGAAAAGACGCCCTGCGTCCCCCCACCGTTTTGGGCCGTGGTTCATCGTTGCTGAGAGAAGGGAGCTCGCCGTCGTCTAACGTTTCCTTGCGCGATATTTTGGCCGCTGCTCCGCTTGCCTCAACTCCGTCCACATCGACGGCGCCCTCCTCAACCCCGGGCGTTTCCTCCGGCTCACCTAGGCTGTTGGCTTCCAGGTCGCTGGAACCTGCTTCGAAGTGTTTGACGTCCTGCTTTCTGTCCGTATCGGTGCTCTCAGGAGGCAGTTCAGGTGCAACCTTTGGCACGCTGTCGTTGCCACCTGAAACTTCTTCGGCGTCGGCCTCGTCCAGGAGCAGCTCGGAGACGTTCTCTTTCCCTCTCAGTCCAATGACACTGGCGTACGTTCTCACGCACTCAGACTCGTCGTGTCCGTAGCGTCGGCAAAGCGCACAACGCGGAACACGACATTCCTTCCGTACATGGCCTGTGTTACGGCACCGGAGGCAGAGCGGTGCCCTCCCGGGACAACAACGAGTGCCTGCTCTCCAGCAATGCGTACTTGATGGGGCAAATCGTCGACCGACAGGCCCGGTTTGAGCCTAAGAGTCACGAGTCGCGTCGACGACCCATTGTCCTGGACGCCTTGGACTCGCCACCGTTCCCTTGTAACTTTAGTCACCTTTCCATATGATGAAAAGGCATAGCGTATGTCTTCATCCGGCACGTTATGCAGCATCCAGTGTAGCTTCAAATGAATGTCTTGATTATTAGGGTCGATGACCACACAATGTCGCTCTTTCACTTTTTTGTCGCCCTCGCTGAGTATCTTCTTCACACCTTCGCCACTTTAAAATGTCACTGCCCACACATGGCTCATCTGATACGGCCTCAAGGCGACTACGTCGGACAGCAGCGATAAGCCAGCCAGCGCATCTCGGAAATGTTCCACACGATACGGTCGAGACCGCACATCTGCATGCAAAAAAAACGGTATTTAAAACAACACGACCTGTTGGTAGCTGAGGCAGAAGCACTTGGTTTTCCTGGCCGTCGCTGGCAACACCCCTAGTACCGCGGCCCGGCTGGGCCGCTGAAACCTATGGAGCTCATGACACACACGTCCGTTCGCCACGGCGGCCGGAAATGGAACTGAGCTAGCCGAGCGGTGCACGATGCGGGAATAAAAATACAATGTATACTCCCAGTTGCTTGCACGGAAGAAAAAAAAAAGCGCGCCCAACGTGCGGCTCGAACCCACGACCCTGAGATAAAAGTCTTATGTTCTACTGACTGAGCTAGTCGGGCGACACGCACTGCAGGAATAAAAATACAGTGTATATGCCCAGTTACTTGCACGGAAGAAGAAAAAATGACCAACACGCACAACGTGGGGTTCTAACCCATGACCCTGAGATTAAGAGTCTCATGCTATACCGACTGAGCTAGCCGGGCGACTTCTTTTGTCTTTATTGTCTGTTTCGACAGTTTACAACAGATCACAAACATGTTCTGCGCTACATTCTCAAAGATCAAGAGTAGACATGCGTTTCACTCACGTGAGAAAATCAAAACTGTTTCAAAGAACACAACTCTCCCATGAACTCGATAACTCCATCTCCAAAACAGCTCCCTGCACACTTCACGCTTTTCTTTGAAGTAATCTCGGACAGACCGCGCATCCTTATCGAAGTGTCGTACAGGAATCCTGCTTCGCCAAATGCTGTGCAGGCCAAGAAGGAAAATTACATCGTTTATAAAGATCCGGCTCAACGTCCAGGAATCGTATCCCATACGGCGTCAAGGGTAAGTCTTTCTTTATTGTACGCTGGAGCACGTCCCAAAAAAGCAGCGCATCCCAGCAATCAATAAAGACGTGTTCTATGGACTCTGGTTTGTGACATAACAAGCAGTCAGCACCCCATGGTAAAAACAATTCCTTCTCCTCCATCCATGTTTTAACCGGCAACGTACCAGTGTGCAACTTGAAGAAAAGTATTCACACCCGCTGGCACCACCATTTTCCTTACTCTTTTTAAAACATTTCCTCCTTGGCCTCCACTATACAGAGATCGATATATTGGCTCTGGGAAGACACAGTCAAGCAAATCTTTTAGCAATTTCTTACGCTTGACATTTGAAAGTTATTCCAAACTGAACCGAGCATTTAAAAACCGGAAAGCAAAGACTACTTCTTTCAAAAATCTGCTTGCACTGAATGGCATCCCGTCTACAGTGGAAATAACATAGTTTTTAAAAGCCGAAGAAAGCCTCACTTGAATAAAAGTCCGCAGGAAAGGGTCGCGTTGATATCGAAGAAACATAAATCTTGACACCACCTGCCTCAGGTACAAGTGCGGCAAAGAAAGACCCCCTTTTCTCAAACGCAGAAATAAATTATCACGTTTAGTCCTCTCCCATGAGGACTGCGAAACAATAACGGCGAAGAGACTATGAAACTTTTGAATTTTTCGTCATGAGCACGAAAGGACCTGCAACAAATAGCACAGTTTTGAAACCAGGTATACACTACGTATGTTTGCGCGCGCGAATATAGACAGCTCCTTTCTCGATCATTTCTGTGTACGCGTGGACAGTTCTTGAATTTGCTTATTCCAAAAGTCATCGTTATCTGGATACTTGTCAAGAGGAACACCTAAGAACTTGGAAGGGACATGCGACCATTTCGCACTTGCATGAAACAAAGGCGCTGATGTCCAGTTCCCATGCCAAAGGCCCGTACATTTGTCCAGATAAACAACGCTATTGGTTACATCACAAAACCTGCGAACAACCGACATCGCATATTCTATGCTGCTGTGATTGCTATAAAAATTGCCACATCGTCGGCATAGGATTCTGGACCATGCGCCTCGAAAAACCGGTCGCGCCATCTCGCGACAGCCGGCGGCGCGGCGGCGCGTAACTCAATGGCGACGAAAAATAAAAATTGATATTTCGTCGCGCATAACAGTTAGAAATTAGCTCTCTCGCCTAGATGTTAAATGCATCTTAAAGTTTCATTTAGTCGAGTTTCATCGATGTAGCTTACATATTGCGTTTGCCATGAGCAATGATCTATGACAGCATGGAGCCTACGGCGAGGTCCTGAAAAATACCCCACTTGACTTCAATTTATCGCTCACTACAGCCCTATTTTAAAATATATCGACAAGCTCTAGCAGGTTCACTTAGGGTAATGTCCTACCTTTAAGGAAGTATAAGGTATTTTACATTTCAATGGCGTAAAAGTCTTCCTGCGCTATTTCACTATTGATCATGCATCATCAGCTTTTTCATGAAACGTGTGGCGCCCTCTCTCGGTGCGTTGGAAAGGCACACGTCCCTGCTCGCGGCCGGGCTCGAGTAGCGGAGGCGGCTCGATTACGGCCGTGCCCTGCTAGAGTGTCCCTGCTTTGGTAGGTTGCTTTGGGAGGTTGATCCTGCCGTACGAATGCGCAGCTTTATCAAAAGTGCCCCCATCGGAGGGAGGCTATGGCCATGGGCTGCTACATAAAATGCTACAAGAAAGCGTGTGCCTTCTATGAGGTATATAGAGGAAATTATAAAAACACTCTTTTGCTTGACAGGTACATTTTTCATTAAGCGCGTACAGTGACCACACCGGCATAGGTGATAGTGGAATTGCGTACGCAATAACAGTGCAAAGCAATGAAGCTTCTAGGTACTTTCGTTCAAGCAGTGAAATTTGTAATTCCCGGACGCTCATACATAGAGCTCACTCACCGATACTTGTATATGGTTCTTGCACTGTGCATTCAAAATTGTAAAATCGTGTCTTAATGTCTACATTTCAACACTCATGTTATTAGCCTCAATAGCAGAAAGCTCTTCCAATCTTTTGTCGATGTGGTGCAAGTGCAGCAAGGATGCGTTGAAGTGAATGTTGCATGTGTTGCACATAAGAGGCGGCAAACCTGATGCTGCGTTTTATGCCAGTAGGTTATTTGTCCAATGTAACAATTAGTAGTGTGGTAGTTCACATTTTTGTCTAGGTTGGTAAAGTGCTTCTCACGATTCGATCGTTCGCCGTCGAGAAGGGGTTTACCATTGCTGTAATCGATGCTAGTTTCGGCAATTCTGTCAAAGATGTACGTGAAGGATGAACCGCTAACGAAGACTTCATAGAGTGGCATGCTGGGAACTATTCTGAAGAGTGTGCCATCAGTTCGGCAAGCCAGTAACTACGCCGTTACCCAGAGCAGCAATCAAGAGTCAAACTCTAGTTAAGTGTTCTTGATTATAATTTAAATCTGCTAAGAAATGAACAGAAGTTATTGTCGGATAACACGATGTTTAAAAGAATACTGGTTTTCTCCAGTACAGTGACTCGGCGCTACACCCAACCCGTTTGTGCAATGCGCCGCTAGCGCGATTCATTACCGACAGGACGCTACATGCTCGCGGCCCTGAATATGCAGTGAATTTACCGTGTTGCGAATATGTGCAACAATACCCATAAGCACTTTCGCACGAGTGGCGCGAACATATTTTTTTTTTGCACAAGTTCCAACCTACCCTCGTTTTTTTTTCTGCCGCTCTCCTATCTACTTTTCGCTATCCTCTCTTTGCTTTTAATTCCACCGGTTGCAGTTCCAGTGCTTGAGGGATTAGATAGCAATCGCTGGGCCGGCAACATTTTTAGCTTCCTTTTTGTATTCTCGTCAGTTGTTGTTGCCTCTGAATCTGTTGGCAAACTACTACTTCTTGGATGTGTGACTCCCGGGGAGTTAGCGCGGCTTTTTAAGCGCACAAACCGCGGGAGTCAGAAGAGGGAGCCGTTTCCACGGAACGATCCAGCGACTTTTAAATGTGCCATGCATATCCATGTTCCTGGTGCTGGCTCCCTTCCCCTGTCGAGCGGACGGAGAGAATTTCAAGCCGTGGAGAGAAGGGGTTGGGGGGCGATGAAAGAACAACTTAAACCGCGAAGAAAAGTTCGGGGAACCTGAAACAGCTTCAAGCCATGAAGAAAAGAGCCACCGAGAGCCCGGCGATCCTTCCATTGTTATAAACCTGACCCCCCTTCCAACGCGTACACGAGCGCCCGCGCGCTGATGCCGACATCTAGGGGACCCAAGGTCAAGTTTCCCCGCGCGACGACAGCGCCGCGCGGGCGGAGGCGGAACTACTGGGAATCGCTCGTGCAGGTGCTGCCTGCTTGAAAGCGTGGGCATGGCGTGGGTGCGCGCGTGCGCACGTGATTCAGTCCGGCCGGTGCGCAGCGGAGTCTCCGCACGGCTAGTGTGCTTTGCTACTTCGACGAGGGTGTTGAAGCGGAATTTTCGCAATGGCAGAAACGGCCCAACGAAAACAGAAGCGGGGGTCCGAAGTACTACTGTGTCGTGGGCTGCCACAACAGTGCAGACAACAGCAGGGAACGCGATCCGCCTGTGAAACTGTATCGATTCCCTGGAAGATGGTACGAGAAAGAAAGGCGACAATCCTGGATCACCGCTGTAAGGAGAGTCAAGTAAGTCGTTACAGCCTTATCTCGCTTTTTGCTTTGACCGTTTTAGCTACTAGTTTTTGTTCCTTAACACGACGCGCGACGACTGCAGAAAGTTATCTCGAGCTCGCTGCCTTCTCGCAGTCTGTGTGTGTGTGTGTGAAAGCCAAGCTACGGTGGCATGGGGAGAACATTAAGCGTTTTGATTCGGCTTGTTCTTTTAGACGTAGGCGTCGCCGTTTAAATTCACACTCGCAATTTGATTGTTGAGCTGTTGGTTAAACTCAGCTGAACTACGGACGTTGTCAAAGGTCTGCAAGTTACGCGTCGGGCAAGCAGCTTTCTCGTGTCGGAACGACTGCTTTTAATTTCAATATACTTTGACATTGCTTTGCTTGTTCGCTTTGTTGTGCCTCTTTATTACGGTAGAATATTAACTTGTGAATATCACTTGTCCAGTGCTTAGAAGCTCGGCGGTTCTCTCATTTGCCACCTTCGAAGTTCGTGCGATTTTCTTTTATTTGTTCATGTCTTTGTTGTGTGCATATGTGTTCGTTCGTGTCTGTGTTTTCGTGTGCGCTCCTGTTAGAGTGCGTGCACTCGTTCGTGTTACTGTGCGTGTTCGTGCATTTACCTTCGTTTTGTGTTCGTGTATGTGTGTGAGTGCATGCATGTGTGTTCCTGTCTTTGCAGTGGATAAGAGGGAATATTGTTCTTTCTTGTGCAGTCCGGATGGAACTTTGTGGCAGCCAAAAGAACATACGCGAATTTGCAGCCGACATTTTGTGGGCAACAGCAAGAGTGACATCAGCCAAGATCCATCCTACATCCCAACCATTTTTCCACCTGTCTACAGAAAAAAGGCGCCTGATCAGGAAAGGGCGCAAAGGTATGAAAGAAAAATTGTGAGGCTGCCAGTAGAAATTACAGACTCATGTTTTGAACAATGTTTTGTTGACTTACCCTGGTTTATGAAATTGCAGAGTCAGCATAATATGAATAATAGATGCATGGGCAACTATTTAGTGATTACATTTCATGGCAGGTTTTCTTGCAGCCTACCCAATTGGTATTAACCTTAGCTTTTGATTGTGCAATGCAGGTGGCAGGCACATTTCAAGAAGGAAATCTCTTCGAGACAGCTTGTAGGAGATGAGCATCCATCACAAAGTACAGCGGTTGGAGCAACAATGCAGGCCCCGGAAACCTCCCTTCTGGAAGATGTGCATCGCGACTTCAACACCATGGATTTCAGCAATGCATTTCTGGAAACAAGCACAGCTACCTCTTTGCTTAACATGAGTGACTCGCATTCTTTGGTGCTTGTGTGTAGTGCAAGACAAGAAAGTCATTCCACTGGAAGAAAGAGGGATGCTGTAAGGACATCTTTCAGTTTGGGGCTCCTGTGCAGTCAGTGCAAACAAAGCGCGCTACTAGGGCAGCATGCATTTGCTTTTAATAGTGTCCTTTCAACTGCCCTAGGCAGCACACTAAGTTTGTCTAAATACCACAAAATATCCTTGTTTCATGTTTTTCAGGCATGCCAAACAGAGGAATGTGCTACTTCAGGGAAGCTGGCTCTACTTCTCTCAGCAACAAATGGCACTGAAGCATCTGCTCAAATCGCACACACAGAAATAAGTCACAAGGTTAGACGATGATGCTGCTGTTCGTTACCTAATTTGTTGAATTGTGATGTTGTCTTGCTGTTAGCACCGCACCTCTTGTTTCAATCCAATTTACTTGCATTATTGGGCAAGGTTCCTTTCTAATTGGTTGTTCCTGCATGACATTCCTGTTTATCATTTTTAATGCCTGTGTTAATTTGTTTTTTAGAATGAATTTGTTTAGACACCGTAGAGTACAAATGTCACTTTAATGTATTATTCCTTTTACCTAAGTGTATCTCCTTTTCATTTCATCATCCTGTATGTTTATTCTCTCCTGTAGGTTGCAAGTACAGATGAAAATTGGAAGCGAAACTGTGGATTTTTTGGCTTTGAATCCCTAAAGGAAAAGGAAGAGGCACTGCAGGATTTGTGCGGTGTGACACTGCAAGTTTTTTGCCTCCTTCTGAACTTGCTGCCAGCACCACAGTACAGGCGCAATGCCATGTCAAGGGAAGACAAGTTATGCTTATTCCTTGCCAAGCTACGGCTTGGGATCACATACAGTGCCTTAGGAGCTATGTTTGGTGTCACAGCCACAACAGCGTCAACTGTGTTTAGAAAGACACTTGACACTCTAAGCATTGCCCTGAAAAATTGGGTCTTCATGCCTTCCCGAGAAATAATTAAGCTTTCTTTGCCTGCCCCGTTCAAAGACAACTATCCGAATTGCACCCTAATAATAGATTGCACCGAGGTCCGCACAGAAACACCATCAAATCCAGATTGTCAACACATGTTGTATTCTCATTACAAAGGAGGATACACGTTGAAATTTTTGATAGGCATAATTCCTAATGGAATGATAAGTTTTATTTCTAGGGTTTATGGAGGAAGGCACACCGACTCTTTCATAACCCAGGACTCTGGCTTCCTGCACCTTCTCAAACCAGGGGACTTAGTTTTAAGTGACAAAGGATTCCCAAGCATACGGACAACTGTAGAAGGGAAAGGTGCAGTGCTACTTATGCCACCTTTTAATTCAGGGGTTGGACAGCTGTCTGAACAAGCCATGGAGCAGACATACAAGATTGCGTCTGTACGCATCCATGTAGAACGAGTAATCCAAAGGTTGAAGATATATCATGTTCTAAGCAACACAATACCGCTAAGCCTGGTCCCACACATGAACAAAGTAGTGTCTGTGTGCGCTGCCCTTGTGAACGTGCAAGCACCGATAATTAAGAAGTAGGCCTGCTTGGTTTGCTGTGGCATTCATAAATTGGTTTCCGTGCATGGATTACATTTGTAAAAGAGATGACATTTCAAAAGAAACAAAATAGCTCTGCAATTTCATTTGACAACCTGTGACTAGACAACCGCAATTATGTGCACTTTAACCAATAAATTTGTTCCGCAATCACAACAATGTTTTCCGTCTGGTTTTTATTTTGAAGTGATAAGTCCTGTGATGGTTCTGTAATGTGTCATTGTACTGCATGTGAATGTTTTTTTAATCAGTCGTAAAAAGCTAAAGAATGCAAAATTGATAGTAATGGACACAAGCCAATGCATTGACCTCATTTGAGAACACAGCATTTATTCTTGGTTTATTGAGTGCGAACTGTAACCTACTACAGCAATGGAGATCACTCAGACAACACAGACCAGTATCAAATAGACCAATGTGCAATGTAAAAGTATATGCTGCTCAATTATAATAATGAAACGTAATGAAGGATTCTGATTGTTGCCCTTATTTGCAACAATGCTGTCTGTAAAAAGCAAGCAAAGGCTTGATGATATATTTTATTGCTATAATAGACAAGCAGTTCTTTGCAAAAAAAAATTTACAGGATAGCATTTAAGTCTGCTGAAGAGCTGAAATGCGAAAGCCTTTCCTCTTTATCTGTCCACTGTTCTTTTTTACTTTTTATTTAAAATTTTATCTTGTAGTTTTATTTGTTTTGTTATTTTTAAAATTTTGTTTCTTTATATTTTATTCTTTGATTTTATTTTTATACTAAGTAAGCCTTCTCACGCATTTACATAATTTTTCATCGAATTCGTCACACAAAACCTGCTTCAAACACAGCATTTATTTTCATTACTTCAATTAAATTAATTACCTAATTTAAATTCAAGAACCAAACTTTTCCCATTTTAAAATCTACTCACGCATTACCTAACACAATCAAACTTGTGCACATTGATCTCAACAGAACTACATAATTGTGTGGACAAAATTTGCGGGCACTTTTTACTGACGCGACATAACCATGTAATGCACTCGCATTTTTAACCCTACCACACCAAATTAAAGCAGTATGCCTACTGTTACGACCGGATAAGATATCATGAAGAATAGAAGCTGACATTTGGGACAACGAAAACACAAACAGGTTTACTGGCACTTTGAAGAAATTTATTTACCTATTTTACGAAAGAAGAACAAACAGTCAAGAATTAAGAGTTCGTAGCATCGAACGACTGGATGAGCCTTATCGCCAAGGCCCAGAGCGTTCGTTCTGGCTCAGGATGCATGTTAAATAGGCTCCGCCCCTTTCAACACACGAGGCACAGATCGAAACAGTCACCACACATGAAACGCGGAGCCCCGTGAAAATGGGTGAGGAGGATTCGGAGGTCGGCTGCTACTTCGCTGGAAGTCAAACACAGGCACTTGTCAGTCACGGTTAATTTCGGGGATGCTGCAGTTTCCTTCTTCCCTTGTTGTCTGACCACTGTCGCTTCTTGGAAGAAACAGACAAAGGGAAGGCCATTTCCCCCCTTCCTGAAGAGCATGGAAAGATTCCGCAGGCAGATTCGCAGCACATTTTTTTTTTCGTGGGGGCCTCGTGGGTCAACGACCTGTCGAAATTGCCGCTACCACGTGGTCATCATGGTCGATTGAATCTTCGCATTAATCTTCGGCAGGTGTGCATCCCGTTCATAACACTACACAGACGAACAACAACTATGCATTGCAATAAGCCCGACTAGATAAAACTACAATTACAACAAAAATTACTGCTTAAATAGGCTCGTCTACAGGGAAATTATAAAAGCAAAATATACAAAAGAGTTTAACTTGAACAAGGCCAAAATACAATGGCAGATATGCCAGCAAAAAGTTTGATTTCAGGAAATCATCGAAAATCAATGCAGAAAAATAGAGCATACAAGCCTAGAACAAACGCTGTATCAAAAATTTGAAATAAAAATGCTCCATCTTGGGGATAAGCTCCCACAGAAAAGCCTCGTCCCGAATTACTTTCACTATTACAGAATGTTTGGGGCTGTACACATAAAAAATGGCCCATTGCAGGTTGAGGATATACAGCTGGACTTGCATTTGTGTGTAATAACAATGTGTGGGTCTCAGCACAATCACATCCCCATCAAACATTAAGTAGGGGAGCAAGCTCCTCCTTTCTTCATAGTCTATAAAAGGTTCTTCCTTGTACTTGAATGTACACTTGATTTCAATTAGCACAGTTTCACTGCCAATTGTTGCCAGTCCATCTGGGCTACAGCACAGCCATGGCTGCTGCGGAAGCACAACGAGTCCTGCCTAGAACATGAATAATTGAGATTAGTGCTTAAGCTGAAACATACAACAGGAAAGAGAGCATGCCTGGAGTAACTTGTAACGTAAACTCGTGAGTAACCTCACCTGCACAATACGGATGCCGAGCTTTCTTTGCAGATCTTCTCGTGCTGTGGCTTCAGTTTTGATGCCTAGTGAAACATATTTACACGTTATACTTCAGAGCAAAGAAACCATGAACATCACACTTTGAAATCAGGCTTGCTGTAGCAGAAGTGAAAGCAGTGATGTGATACCATAACTAAACACCTCAAATGTTTGTTTAAAAAACATAAAAGAAAAATAGAACACTGACGCCATTGAAGTTATCGACTTTGTGTTTAAAATTTCTTGCAGTGTTTTCTGTATTTCTGTTGCATAGTATTGCCCCTCCTGTAAGGGCCCAGAGTGGCCTGCAGTATTCTGTAAATAAAAAATAAATAAATACCATAATACATTGCAGCACTCGTGTACGATGACGTCTTGCAGAGGCTATCAGCAGCTTTCTGGAATCCTTCGTCACTTAGTTTTGTGCGTATGGCATGTGCTTTCGTGCTAGTGATTCGAAGGCGACGTTCTTCATGCCATCTGCAAATTGGAAAATTTGCAAAAAAGAATCAACACAGTGTATATGAGATGCGTTGGCTATCCTTTACTAAAGTTTAGTTCCATACCGTGAGCAATTTGCTTGGCCTACGGTGTAGAAGCACATGTCGCATGGTGCTTCTTTCAGCACTACTTTTGTTTTGTAGATATTCGCCATTTCCTCATCCATTTCAACAAGAAAGTCTTTTGCCTGTGTTGTTTTGTCATGAAGGACATTAAGGTACCGGTAAACAGGCCGATGTGACATTGGTTGCAGTAAATCGTGAAATATTTCTTTTTCGACAGTTTCTGTGACTTTTTCAACAATGTCATTTAGGACGTTTGCACAAATAACATCATCAGCGCTTCGATCTTGCAGCTCCAATATTTCTCTCAGTGGACACACTATGTCCGGATAGCCGAAAACAATATTAGGGTCAGCAGGTTTGACGTCAGGAATGCTGCTGCCCTCTCCTGTTATGGAGAATAAGACAAGGGGTAAGGAGAGTAATTATTCACTCAAACTGAAAACTGCCAGTTAGAATTGTGTGACACGTCGGATGTCCAAAAATACTTACGAGGGAAGAGGAAGAGCTCTAAGCTCCTCTTGGGATTTCCTTTCGGTTTGCCCCATTTCTGGGGCTCGCTGGTGCACGACTTCACTTCGTGTTGATCCACGTACAGGCACACCGCTGCTGCGTGCTTGCACTTAGCTGCAATTCCAGCCTTGCAGGTGCAGCGCCCCTCTCGAACAAGCAGCTCCTGCTTTTCGTGGCACGACCATGCCAGCTATGAAATGTGGAAATAAAATTGAGACAGCGTGGACGCCTGCCGACTTTTTAAGCGTGATTTCCTTCCCAAATTTCCCTGCTACAAATTTTCAGCAGCATGTCATTTGGCACAGTGTACATTTTTGCAGCTTCGTTTGCCTCTCTGTCACACTATTACGGGCGCGCGTACAAAACTGAAAATAAGGCAAAAGATTTGGTTAAAGCTTTGACTATTTCAAAAACCCAGCACAATGTTAAGCGAGCGCGTCGCGCGAGCGATACCATAGCTACGACAGCGCGCCTCTAGCTCGGCACCCCTCACGCTGAACATCGCGTTCGTGAAGCATATTTTACATATTTACGTCTTTAAATCCGACAGTCGCAAAAAATAAAGTGCGTGCATGCCATCAAAATCGGAATAAAAACGTGAAACTAAAAAAAAAGGCGAACAGTACGTGTAGCTTTTCAGCTCTTAAGTTCGGCTGCCTCCCGGCCAAGCCAGCGGGTGATGTTCTAACGGATGGTGCACAAGTGTCTCGTACCTTTCCAAGCTTTACAGTGTATAGTATGATATGGTCATAAAAATTTTTTCCCCACGCCGGAAACGTCGTTCACGAAAGCACACGATTAATTCTGTTAATTCTGCAAAAATGTCATATCGAAACCCATGCATTACAACAACGGAGAACTTCAATCGAATGCACCGCTTCGTTTCGTACCTAGTGCTTATAAAACGTTCGATGATTTGAGCATATAACAAACGGACAGGCTTACCTCAAGGCACACGTCGTAGACGACACTGTCGCTGACTTGTGACACGCACTTGCCTTTCAATCTGGCTTCGTTGTTTTCAATTATTTGCTCCACGGAGTAAACATGATTGAGGAGCTTTTCACCTTTGATTAGGTTCGCCTTTCTGAAAAAGCTGTCGAGTTGGCATATCTTTTTGAACCCGCACTGCAGCCGGATCATTGTGACACGCGACAGAAGCAGCGCGAAACGTCTGCACGTGCGAGGAAGCGTGAGCGAAAGAAGGAAGCTTGCACGAGAGCCCCCCCGTCTATCCCCACTGTTTATTTTCCTGCCAGAGGTGGCGCTCCCTGTCCGGAGCAGCAGCGCCGCTCGGTGGTGCTTTGGTTTCCTTGACGCCTCACCTAGGCTTGCTGGCGTCTCCTGCAGTGCGCATGCGCAGACCGGTTTCGGCTTACGCTAAGAGCGCGGACGCTGAGCGCGTACGCCCAGGAAGGGCCATTCGAGTTGGCGCCTCTAGGCCTTTTTTGGGGTGGGATGACTGTCTTTGAAGTGGAACAGGAGGCCTCCGATAATGATGTCCGGCTTGTGTGTAGTTTGCATCCCTTCCTTTCTGAGAACACTGGCCAAGGTTTCGCAGACACCATTTACGTACTAACTGCATACGCGTTTTTGCCACCAGCGTGTCCTTAGCATAAGCATATCGAGTTGTTTTCGTTGCATCCTTTTCAGTTTTAGATGATACATCGAGTGAAGAATCTTGGGTATCCATTGCCTAGAAGTGTTTTCTTTTGCTTATGATGAGTTTTAATGGCGCACTGGCAACCTCGCACCAAGCGCAATGGGTTGAAGTGTTTTCTTCAACACAATGTTAGGTGGAAGACCATTTTCCGAGCACTTACACTCAAAGAAACCAATCGCCAGGCTTCGAGAAAACTTCTACCCATTGGAAATCAGTGGGTACACGGCGACACTGCGGAACGAATCACACACCGTCCTCGAGCCGCATGCTCAAAGCGATGTGTCATTCCTGTTGTCGCTGATTTTAAAACAAATATGCAAGAATTGGGAATCGTCTTAACCAAAACTTGCTTGAATTCCACCCTACCCTTAGGGCACAATTTTCAGCACTGTTCCTCCCAAA